>JAYRBW010070339.1:0-26849 GCA_036023295.1 Invenusta paracnida | reverse complement strand
TAAAAAATTTTTTCAAATAGTTAAAACATTAATTTAATAATTAATCATTGCTCAAAATTAGTTTAACTAATTTATATTTACTATTTTTTTTTAAATAGTTCAAACATTAATTTAATAGCTCAAAATTAGATTAACTAATATATTGACTTGAAGTTTTTTTCAAATAGTTAAATATTAATTTAATCATTAATCATTGCTCAGAATTAGTTTAACTAATTTATGTAAACTTTGGAAGAAAATAAGTAATATACCTATTAATAAGCAAATAAATTTTTATAGATAATATCTATAGGGGTTTTCTTTTTAAACATTCTGTTTTTACTCAAAATAGAGTGCTAAAAATAAAATGAGATTGATTTATTTGGGGATATTCATCTTCTCCAGGCTCTTGACTGTTTAAACATGCATTTAATTTTTATTTTAGTCAATTAACATAGTTTAATTTCCAGTTACTAAAGAAAACTAGGAAAGTAACTTTAGTTTAAGTTTTTGACCCAGCTTTTTAATACTACTTACTAATAACTCAATAATATAAGCTTATCATGTATACATATACCATATTATATAATACTAATACCTGCACTACTAAATCTGTCTAGATATATTTATTTAAGGAAAACAAAAGTTTGGTATATAAATAAAAATAACCAATAAAGAAATACTAATATACACATTTATATGGTATTACTAATACATTGACCCAGTTTATAAAAAACTGCAAGTTAAAGAAAACTGGCATAAATCTGCATGTTCCAACCAGTGGTCAAGAAAAAAACTTTAACTTGCTTCAATCTACTGCCTGTTAGAGTTAACAGATTGTCCAACATAACATGATTATTTTAACAATTGCTGCATGAATATGTTGAAGGGCATAAAATCCTTATATTGACCAAAAATATAAGCTTTCCAAAAATGCAAAATATATAAAATTTTAGAGACCTATAACTTTTAATCCATTTATTATTCAACAATAATATATTAGATTGAGATTTTTTTCTAGTTATATTATTTATGACAGAAATTTGAAAACATTTAAAGAATGTGTGCCACTGACACACAATTTATTGTTTGGTCAGAGAATGCCCCATTAACAACCTATTTGTATATTGCAGACAAATAAAGGGTGGTATGCACCAACAAATTTCAGCCTGGAAATGACCAGGTTTTCTAGTAATTACTAGACTTTACAATGTACCAACATTTTCTAGGTCTAGGCTGCTTTTTGTGTGTAGCAAAAACATTTAATTTATGTATTGTAATAACAATAAAACATTGACCAATTAGAATGAAGGGAAATCTAAAGCAATCTGAAGTAATGCACCAACATTTTCCAGGTCTAGAATTTCTTTGGTATTTGTTCATACTGCCCTAGAAATGAACTGTTCATTCTAGGGTATTTTAATAAATGATTATTTTCTTCCTTTGTCAACAATGAATGCTAAGATGTGAGCAATTAATTGGGAATAGATTAAATCCATTAAAGTTCTATGATGAGTATGAAATTAAATGACTTTTCAGACTTGAGAGAAACTCTATTGTAAACTTAAATAGACAACTTAATCCTCATCAGCAGTACAATTCATCAAGAAACTCTGGTCTTAAGACTACTCAGAAGGTGTGGTTAACTCATTGCTTTTATGGAACAGGATGCCATCAACTATTGCTTGGAGCACTAATCCACATTGATCAAGCAAATAAAATTATAAAATAATTCACAGTAATAAATATATGTAAGAGGTGATATTTACAATGCTTAACTATAATCAGGCCATACTGAAGTTCACTTGACCGAATTATGAGTGCAGTAAACTGAGGTCAAAACATGCATGTGAGTTTCTTTTATTAAAAGCTATTTATATCAAAGTAAAATATGAGTATTTTTATTTGCTGGTTCCTTTGTGTGAATTATATTTTTAGAATTAAAATCATCTGTCATTTCCTAAACCTGGAATTTGTTAGTGCATACCAATTTTTATTGACTCCAAGTCTGTTAATTACCTGTTAGGTGCATACCAGCCATAAGCATATATACACTTTCCAGAATTTATCAGTTTTAATGTACTTTGACTACTTATTTTAAGCTTATTTACAGAATCCTTTGTAATATCTATTTGCTTTTGTTAATATTTCATAATGACCTTTAATTTAAATGTTCCAGTATATATATCATACTGCTTTCAATAACATAATACAGTTTGAAAACTGTTCTTTGATGGTTTTATTTAAACTAAATAAATGACAATATACTTACTAATTTTTGCAAATGTCTGTTCTTATATATTGAAACCTACATTTATTGATATTTTCAGCATTTATTCAGACTGACAAAGAACTAAAATTCATGATAAATGGTGTTCAAGTTAATGTAAGTTTTTTTATTTCTTGTTCTTTTGAAAACTTCTTCGAATTTTAATATTTTTTATTTATTTTTACTTTCAGCTCCCTCCAGAAAAGTTGTCCAGTTTTGGGTATGTCATATTTGTTAATATATTTGTTGGACTGTTTTTATGTGTTAACTGTATGCTTTTCTTCTTTATTTATGCCTTCTTAATTAATAATTTCTCTCCCAAATTTGAAGGTTTGATGGGGGCAAAGCTGCAGCTAGTCCAGTTCGATTCGACCCACCTTATCTTGATTTCAGTGAAACGTAAGTATACTGTGTGACACTAATTACCTGATTATTTTTTATTGTGTTTGACATTGTGATTTTAGTATGACACATTATTTTCAGATATATTGGACAACCACATCTGGAACAGGTTACACTTATGAATCCAGATTCACAGAAAGTTGTACATTTATTGTCTATATCAGCAAGTACTCCGCACTTTCACTGTTCATTTTTCCATGACAAGGTTAGTTATTGTTATTATAGATAATGCTTAAGAGTGTTTTACTTTTTTGTATGCAGTTAAAAATACATTACATATTTACTATTCTTTTCTTCTTCTAAAGACTATACTATTTTAACATACATTTACATTTTTTGTTCTTCTATGATACACAAATTTGAACACATTGAATTTTTATATTACAAATTGTCTTGACTATAAGTTGTATTATTTTGTGTTAATCATAATGAAACTATCTTCTTAACATTACTTTTTAGTTGGTACCCGTTAATGGCAACACAACATTTGATGTCGTCTTTCTACCACGTGAGGTTGGAAATGTGGAGAATACCCTCTATATTCATACCTCGAGGGGAACCTACAAGTATCAGGTTGGTGCATGGATTTTATATGGGCTAAGGCATGGTAAGGACAGGTCACCCATTTAGAGGACGTAAACAGCACAAAATAAAGTTCTATAAATCAGAATGATTTAAAAAATGTTGTTTAATACTTGAAAACAGAGACGTCTTTTATGTGCAATTACGGACATATTTATAATTAACTATTTAAAAAAATCAATAGAAGGTAGTGAATAATAACATTAATGGAATCTTTTAAGTATATTGTACACACTTTACTTGCTATTCATCTTTGCAATCAGATAAGACCAATAAAAGTAGTCTATATTGCTAAACATCTACTTACATATAGTCATTTATTTCATCTTTCGAACACTATTTAAAAGTGGTTCCACTTCGATCAATGCATGTTATAAGCGTACGTTGTTTTGTATTTTATTAGATTAGAAGATGGTTTCTTGATGATAATATCCAGAGTAAAAAAAAGTTGATGACATCTATTTGTCTTCTTTTCAATTTGTTGTAGAATGAATTGTTACCGCTCCGGTTAGTCTCTGCTCCATACAAACATTTGTATATGCGCGACATACTGTACTCACGTACCTGATGTGTGTATTTTGGTGATGACTGGTATACAATTCTTTTAGAGGCCGTATATGGTCGTACTCTTCATTTAAGGGCTTCTGTGTGTAGAGTAATTTAGTTTATAAATACAACGATGTTTTACTTGGAACAATCAAGACGGAGTACATACTATAATATGCATATTTTCTAAATTAGGATGTCTGCAAATTGAATGACAATCGTTGGATAAAATTTGTTGTGTTTCTGAATGTGTTACAACTAAGTTACGTAGGTATTATTATTCATACAACTGTGAAAGTCTGTACACACATACCAAAGTACTTTAATTAAACTGGTAATTAAATAGTATTCTCTTCTATCTTGGAATTATTAGGTTTTTGTGTGACTTAAATTATTAATCTTATTAAAAATTGTTTTGCATATATATATATTATGATTGAAATCAATTTAATAATGGACGGCCGGGTACATTGAGTATTTGTTGACATTCTAACTTGAAATTATATGAATATTACTATGTTTGTATGTAATTTATTTTATAATATGATTTTGTATTACTTTGTGTATAAATTGAAATCAATTATTTAATATGGTACAAAAGTAAGCAAGTATTGAACGCTATTTTTTATTCCGACGATTATGGATAATACTTTATAGTTTATAATTCTTGTGGCTATCTGTACATATCAGCATTATAACCTATTTTCAGGTGTTCGGTGTTGGAATTCCAAGTCCCTATCGTCTCCAGCCATTTGTTGGGGCCAAAATCCCCGTGAATACGACGTTCTCGCCCTACATCCATGTTTACAATCCTCACCCATTTCCGATGCAGGTTTGTAAAAGCGACAATGCCCGAAAATATCCCCAGTTTTCGGCTTTATTTTTTGTTGTATCTATTTTATTATCTTGCATAACTACACTATATCGACTAAATGTGGATGTTATCTAATAATACAATGTAGAACGTATTTAGTATAGAATTAAAATGTACTTAATTGAATGTTATCCAAATTTATGAGATATTAATAAATTTTGATTCTAATAATATATTCCTGATAACTATTTATCTTATCATAAAGATTGTACATTAGTTGCTTCTTGATAAGATATAGTATATTAAGGAAATAGTAAGTTGTATTGTCAAATTTTTGAAACGCATTATGTATATTTTTATAATATCAGATTCCAGAGGTCTTCTATATTATGTTATAATACGCGCTTCATTGTTTGAAAAACCGAATAACGGTCATTATTTATAGTATATGCGGTTTGTTTTATCCTGAAATGTATTATATAATATTATATGGTTTAATAATTTCAACTGTTTAGTATTGGAAGAGTCGCTGATTTATAAACTGGTAGAAATCGTGCTTGTGGGTCTTCTTGTGTACATAATAGGAGCTAGCTATTGAGCAGTTACGGTAATTTAATATCCATGAGGAAGGGCTATCATTCTTCAAAGGAAAACTGTGTAAATACATGGCGTGAGCCGGAATATATTATTCAATCTTTGACTTCCAGTTATTACATTCAATAATTCTGCATGACTAAGTCAAATGCCAGTAAAATATATAGTATACTATACAAATAAAATGATATGTATAATATTACATTCTTGTAGCCGATCAAAAGTTTGTTGGTAAATAAATATGTATTAATATGTAAAATTTATTTCAATAGAGCTAAAATTTACAAATTACTAAATTATATTTTTTGTTTTAAGTGGGTTTTAAAAAAATGTTATTGAACTTTCACGCTGAATGTGATGTATATTCCTGTTGTTGTAAGTGCTAGCCTACTTTAAACAGAGCTTAGCGTACTGTCAATATGTAGGAGGTACTTGTTTGAACTGTATTTTCTATATCCCTGATTTTCCCCTTTGAGAATAACCCCTGTCTTGTACTTACACTGCGGTGTTTATTGGCATAAGGTCTCCTTTCGCTTCGGCTTAACCTGGATTCTTTTGTGTGTTTGTGTATATTATTGCACCTTGGTTTTCTGGGACACTGACTAACTTTATTCTTTACTCAATCGATCGCTTTGTGTTTGATTTAATTTTGGTTCGTTTTCTTATAAAGAATAAATAAAACGGGGAAAATAGATTGCTGAGTCTGTCTTCCATATTATTTTTAAGAGGGGATGTTATGTATATTTTTACAAAGTCATGCGAAATTTATTTAAACTGGTTTTATACTTAAGCACTGGATTATTTCGCCATATAATTATTGCCTTATTATGATAATATACTCCCATAACTTCTTCCTATTAAGAAATCTTTTGCTTGGGAACTAGCTATATTGTATTAATTCCAGAGTCATGTGATGTTTATAATAATTTGCCTGGACGATGTTACTGTTTTATTATTCTCAACCATATTACTTCATTTTGGTTTTAATATTGATCGTAAGACTATACTTATCTCAAAATATATAGGCGCTTATAATTTAGTCCCCAAGTTGTCTTTCTTCGTATATTTATAACTAGTTTTAAATAATAGTCTATTGAATTTTGTTATTTATACTAATTAACTGCGCAAAAATATGTTTCCCCAACAGCTGGTATTGTTGTCATTTTTAGAAGCAACACAATACACTGTCAAATGGTACTCATGATTAATTTTTATGACTAAATTTAAATGCGTAATATAATTTACACACACCATTTTAACGAAAGGCGTTTTTGTGTTAATTAATTTCAACTTATTACTAATATGAATTTGTAAATAAACTCCCTGTTTTTTTTTTTTAATTTCATCCTTAAGATTTTTATTGTCATTATGTTTGAGATTGTATTTATTAATTTGTACACGATTTTGGGGTATTTCAAGAATGCCAACGACAAGTTTTTTTTATAAATTATATATATATATAGGGGACTTACCCGGTTATAATAATAATACAGTAAACTGTATACATGATTTGCCGGATATATATATATATACCCCGGTCGGGCGTGTATGCAATTTACTCTGTGTTTTAATGAGAACAAAGTTTTATTAAATATTCTCTAAAAGTATGTTGTACTTAATAAAATTGATATCAGAAATACTCTATAAACTCTTCTAGTACTATACGATATGTCAAAGTTTTTGCATTTTATTAATTCACTCTACAATATGATACAAATTATCTTATAATGTAATATCTGATCATTTTGTACGTAACTGGCTGCCCAAATAAGGACGTATCTTTTATGAAATTGATAAGTGATTTGATTAGACATTTTGACTGATAGTAAACCTGTAACTTTTGTTTCCAATTATTGCTGTTGTAATATTTTATAATATTATATTATATTACAGTTATGTCAGAATGTTTTTAGTAGATTATTCTGATAATTTGCGAGATATGTAGAATTCTCAATCATTTTTTTTTTAAATATAATTTGTATAAATACCTATTTTTTATTTTAAAATAATTGTCTAAAAATGCTTTTGAATATTTGTCCATGTTTTTCTGCGTTTTATTTTTATATGAAATAAGCAGGATGTTGTCATTATTATTTCTTTCCAATTAAATTTGAGTTTTGTAACTTTGAAAATGATAATAAGCAGTTAGTATTTATATATATGCATATAATTGTTCCATTTTAGAAATAAAACTTCTTTGACGTTTCGTTAAAAAAATGATTCTTCGTAGCCGCTTTTGTCACTTAAAATTAATTATCCAAAGTTGCCTAATATTAGAGTTGTAAAAGCACTTTTCCTTATTGTTTTTAGGTTTATAAGTAGACATAGAAAAATTATTCTCTACGTTTCCTAAATGCGATCTTAACTATTGTTTCGCCTCGTGTTAGATCACGGAAATGTACACGAGCGGTGGAGACCTGCACCTGGAACTGCCGAATGGGGTGCGTCAGGCGCCCAAGAAGCACTGGGAGATCCCGGCCTACGAGACGCGGACTGTGATGCGACTGCGAATGGTGGGGCGGAAGCCGGCCAACAGTACCGCCTTTGTGCGCATAAAGACCAACCTGACCACGGACAAGCAGGGATTTGTGCTGCCCGTGGAAGTGCAGATATCCAGTAGTACGTTTGACAGTTTACGCTTCTTGGTACTACTACCTACATTGGATGGAGTTGAAAATGCAAAAAAAAATGCATTCAATATTTTTAACAAGATAAAAGTAATTTTGTAGTGCATACTAGACAAGTTTAGGTATTTATAATTTTTGTTTTAAACATTCAGAAGTTCGGTCTTTGAAGTTGTATAATTTAATATTGCTTGTAAATCTACACCACTATTACTGGTAATTTGTTGACGACTGTAGTCATCTTAATGTTTTCCTACCTTTTTCATCTCTCATCGTAGAACCGGGAGTGTACTGTCCACTGGAAAGAATCAACTTTGGGATATTGCGGACGCTTGACAATCCAAAACCAATCAAACTGGTTCTTATAAATTCAAGTAATCGTACTCTGCACATAACGGTGAGTTGACTTACTGAGTTTGCCAGATTTACGCTTGTTTTAAACTAAATGTGGAATAAATGGAATATTTAAAAAAATTCAAAAACGAACGACCACGAACTTCATCTTTTTAAGTTTATAAATCCCTTTATGGAACGAATGAGACGTTAGTATGAAAATGTAGCCTTTAAAATTATAATTTTCTAGAGACAACGATTTTGTATTTCTCAGTATATAAAGAAATATAGACATATTATAAATATAATTTTGTTTATATGCCATGTCTATCGTTAAATTAGGCACGACTAGCCATGGGAAAAATTCAATGATATCACCATGGTTTTTTGTTCTCACAGACAAGTTAAGGAAAGAGTCGAGATTCCCAATTTATTAACGTCTGCAGGTTATTTACTTACTTTGTCTTTGTAACGTGCAACACTTATATTATTAAAATTATTGTAGGCAGAAAAGATACAATCGGTGGAATAACACGAACTTTTATTTTTTACTAGCTAACTCGAATTTGTAACACTTGTTACTATCCCTGTCTTACTCTCTTGTTTCTCTCTAAGACTTTATTCTTTTTTAATTCACTGATATGTTCCCCTCATCTATTAATGAAATAAATAGAGTTCGCTCAATGTGTTATTAGGTCCTAGGTTCTCAGTCCTAGCTACACACATCACTTCCCTTTTTGTTTAGCTACGTTATATAGCTGTTCTGGGTCTCTAACTTCAACACTATCTCTACCCCCTTTATTCAACAATCAACGAAACTGCATTGCCGCCATATTATATTGTTATCTGCTTTGGATGGAGCCTATAGCGTTGCACTGTTAAGCCCTTCTCTCCCATTTATATCTCACTGACTCTACCCCACTCGTGTTAAGCAATCTTCATACTAATCTACTGCATGCTGCACTATATTATAGAGAAGTGAACGGCTATCTAAAGCCCACTTCCAGTCATCCACTAGTCATTGTTGTTACCATAGGAGCCAGTCTAAGTCCCTATCTCCCTTCCTCCACCTACAGCACTGCCTCAATAAAAACTATCTCAGACAGTTTAAGTAGTCAGCCTTGTTAACTCACAGCCTCTCACTGTCTGACTTTTCAGCTTACGTAGGATAGCATAGGTAGATATATTTATAACAGTTTGCTACAATACGAACGGGAAGTAGAACCAAACCTCCATAATCCTCTGTCATCCAGCCATAACCTTCACCCCTTCTCCTGAATTCTGCAAGTGACTTTCTTCGAACAATAAATCCTTCTTTTCCTTTTAGAGAGTTTGGAGGCGTGCTTGGCTTGGGGAGAGTTTTATAGGGCTTAGTTGTATATATTATACCTATAGTATGATCCATCACAACGGTCTACCGTCGCGTTCGGTTTAGTCTAGTATCGAACGAAAAATGAGCATGGCGAGTTGAGAAGAATTTGGAGGTAGTTCTTTGTGTGCTTTTTGTTATTTTTCTTACCTGTTCGTTGTCTTGTGGATTTGTGGGTTACTTTATTATTGTATTGAAGACAACTCACTTCTCTATCTGATCAATTCTAGCTCCATTGCATATTAACTTGTTTTCGTTGAAAATTGTGTTCAATTATACATATTATTATTATAGGAAATGGATGGCTGCTTGCCACGATCATAATATAATTAATTTTATAATCGCTGATGTTCGCAAAAATTGCTTTTTTTAATTAAGCCTAAGTTTTAATATTCACAAATAAATTTGTACCACTTTATTCTCAACTGAATAATCTGCTATGCAGCGTTCATATTTTGTTTCTTTCATCTCTTATATCTTCTTATAAAGTTAATATTATATATTATCGGAATATACTTTATGCATATTTTTTATTAAAGCAGTTGATTTTTATTTTATTAGTTTCTACACGTATTTATTTATTAGTAAGATATAACTCCCATTTTTCTTACAGAGTGTTACCCTGGATAGACCCAATGATGCTGTAAAGATCGATTTTCGGCCAATGAAAATTCTCCCTGGAATATTCAGACAGACACTAGTGGCAATGCTCAGTTTTTCAAGTAAATAAAAGAATAGTTACTGTTCATTATAAATTATTATTAGAAATGATTTATTTATGTAGATTTTCAATATATTTATAAATTTTACTGAACTGTATTATTCTCATTAGCGTCATTAATTCAATGGCAATTTGGAATAATACGATTGTTATATTTAGCTAAGTTAGCATCATTAAGCCTTATTTTGATTTTTGTAGGCTGAACATAACACAGTATTTTGTTAAGTTTATATTTATAGGATATAAGAGGGATATTATAATATTGCATAAAATATTAACTGAAATTCGCATTATTATAGTATATTAGGAATGAAATATATACCACTCAATACAATAATCGCGATGGTAGTGTGTTCATTGTTTCCGTTCCCGATAATTTCACAGTCGTGTGATTTCCACTTGTTGAAATCCTATTGCTTCCTATATATCATTTGCACATCTGCTTTTTATCATATTATTATATTTTATGCGTGTATTGTATATCTATTTGGGGACGAGTGCGCTTGTTATTGTGATTTATATATTTCTGGGTTCTAACGTTGTAATATAGTTATCCTGCTGAAACCGATTGAATCTAGACCCATTTGCTGTCATGGAAACTTCATATTGTGTTATTGCAAACTATATTATCAGCGATGTAGGCTGTAGCACAGTGAGACCGCTGCTGTTGAATTGATACGATCAGTTTGTTCTGATCATGCCTCAAATGAGTATCAGCACTTGTAGTAGTATTTTGGCTCGGATCTTTCCTGGTTTTTCTATCAGTACCGCGTCGCACATCTTTTTATCCCCTCTTTTTTTTCACTTCAGCGGTGAAAGCTCTAACGGTGCGGCAATGGTCGGGAAACCTGATTGTCAAAGCCAAAGAGAATGATCAAATTCTGACTATCCCATTTTCTGCGGATGTGCTACACGGGTATGTAAAGTGTAGTAGGAATGGTTGATGTCTTTGCACGAGTATTTATACTTTAATAATATATTACCTATACCTCAATAATAATATTCTTTATTACACTGTTTCAGCTGATTTGGTGCATTAATCAGATCTAGAGCGTTAGTAGCATCATTAATATAAAATAGGGACAGTTTTCGTAGTATTTAGATCTGTATGCCGTTGATGCCTTGCTAACCATGCAGCTTTGAGCTTCATATCGATTACTATGTTTATACATAGAGATGTCGCTATTAATAGCTCTTCGATAGCACTCTGCCTTTTACAATTTTGTATAATAAGTGTATTATGCATACTTATATACCTTACAGATCTCTTAGTAAATCAATACATCTGTATTAGCCAAATTTATAATATACATGTATTTTACATGCAGCCAAATAGTACTTGGTTGATTATAATGTGCACTAACTATAAGCCTGTAAAGAAATGGGTATTATCAAGTACTTTTTTTGTGTGCTGTTTATTTTTATATATCAGCTAAACTGTGCATAATATTACACTTATTGCAATAAATAATAGTCTGTCAATCAGATATCAGTTTTGCTATAAATTTATATCACGTATCACCAAGTATAATAATGATATTCAGACACATTTCTTTGTACATTCTTTAAATATGTAAACACATGGATCATAATATTATAACATAATAATATAATATTAAAACAACATTGTAAACATAATATTGCAAATATCTATATATTATTCTTGACGCCATAATATATTGATCTCGTATTCTAATAGATAACTTTAAATTCTCGTATCCCAAAATATACTATAAAAGAAAATAGAATATAGAATATAAGAATTATAATTCTGCGGTTAGAATTTATGTTTTATTTGACTGGTGCGAAACATCATACGAGATACACATAATGGTATCTTGAAGTCTCCTTCTTTTCTTTTGTAGTAACTGAATTCTAATTTGATTGATATCCAACTATCTACACCTAATAATTGCATGCTAGTACCGTAATTGTATAGCACACTCTACCGTTTACTGTATAATTCATTCTGTATATTTCTTCTTTGTAGGTAACCGTATAGTGTAAAATATAGTTTGAGTTCTGTGTATTAGAGTTTTAAATATTTGTAGTTAAAGCTCCTTGTGCTTTACAAAGTCATACTTGATGTGTTTACAAAATATTTTTACTTTAAAAGTTCTTTATTGGTACGTTCAAACTATAATGGTTAAAATATGTTCTTGTACTTTTCAAAGCCATGCTTCACATGTTTACAAAATATTTTTACTTTAAAAGTTCTTTATTGGTATGTTCAAACTATAATGGTTAGATGTTCTTGTACTTTTGAAAGCCATGCTTCACGTGTTTACAAAATGTTTTAGCCTTAAAATATCAAGTTGTCAATATTTTGAAACTTCAGCGATGTTACCACCAATGTCTTTGCTTTTCTTATAAACAGTCTACGTTGTTGTAGATTTTTCAGTATTATATGAAACAATATACTGGTGATAAATCAATAGTGCAATATCACGTGTTTTGTGTACTTACATTTGTTCTATCTATGTGTACTTCAGTATTATAGGTAATTAAACTAACTTATTCGTGAACTATTATGTGCCGACTATACCGTTGTATAACTCTAACAAATATTAGTGCTATAATATATTCTATTGAGTCAGGTAGAAAACCGTAAGGTCGTACGGAGATATTTTATCATCTAGAAACCAGAAGCTCAAAAATTCGTTGACGTTTTTGAAGAACATGACCTATTTTAGTTTGATATTTTTTACTGCATACTGTTTCTTGTAGCTCAATTTGGACAGGTGAGTTTCGTAATATTGACCTGTTTAATAGCTAACCGATATGTTTTATTCAATAATACAATTAAGAGTTGGTCAAGGTACATGTACAAAATCCAGTATATATAATTTATTAGTTTTGGTTATATTTTGATATGTTTAATATGATTTTGAAATTCTTATGCCTTATATACTAAGTTAACTTCTGATACTATTCGGAGAGACACTTGCCTGCTTATATTGATTATTATTATTTTAGATATAAGCATTTAATTTAAACCATGTACTTCAAAATAGTTAACTATTCAATTAGTGACAAATATCATTGCCGATATTATAATTCTCAATTAAAAAAGGTAATAATCGATGAAACCGTATATGTTAGAACTTGTACGAAGCCATATATATGTCTTAGCCAAAAAATACTAATTGTAATATCAATCAGCTAGATATGTTTTGCTCTTGCATTACATTAAACAATTTATTTAATAATTAAGTCCGCTTTATGTAACATACAATCTACTCCCATTAATCCGGACTTCTAAAATGTACAGAATAGCCAACGTTTGGATTAGCCGATGAATTAAACAATATTTACATGCACACCTCGCCCATGAAGCTAACTTGGGTTCAATTTTTATTTAAATTCTATCAACTATAATCATGACGTTTTAGTCTCAATGCGTCACGTTTATTCTTATTCTAAATATCTAGCGGTATTTCTTGGAAGATTGCCCTGATAGTGTGAATCTCACGCATAATACAAGTACCTACATTATTTCACTTGAATAATAAACTAATATGAAGTGATTTGCGATGCTTTCATCGATCCTATGTATTCTATTTCCGGGATAACAGGTCACTGGAATACGAGGCGAACAGCACAAAGTTCTTCACAGGCGAGAGTTGTCTCACGTCGACTCGCAAGATCCAGATCACGAACAAGTTCAACTTCACAATCGTCATCTACAGTGTCTCCCTACAGGCAGAAGGTCACAAGTATTTCAAGGTAGAGCTCGCCACCTGTCTCTATCTTTTAGTTAGTAACTCGTAGTTTTATTACCATAGGTCGTGTTATGTTGACCTACTGCTAACTATAGTAATTTGTAAGCTTCTATTATATCGACTGCATATTTTTTTTATTCACATCGTCTCTTTTGGAACTTATAAAAAAACAAATTGGAGATATTTTAAACCTTAATCTACCATAACTGTAATTATTTTAACAGTATATTAATTTGTACACTATTTCAAGACTTGGAAAATGTCCATTAGTTACTCAGAGACAGTAAATAGGATAATAGTCCACACAGTAATATTTCCAATATTATTTGTAGTGTAGTATAAATGCTTTTTTCATTGTCTTATCTGTACCCTGACCATTTTTGTTTATGTGTAGTAGCGTATATAATTATAGTATATTCATAAATGTTTAATTTTGTCATATTATATTAAAATTATATTGTATCCATTTCAAACTCCAATGTGTTTCATTCTGAGTACATTCTCTCATAGGCATGTAATATTTTGTTGAATATCTATTGTTGTCGAGATATCCCTGGATATTCTCTGCTATATGATTGATTATACATAAAAGATATTCCCTAGTGGCGTATTTTAGGATTAATAATCATATATATGCAACTATTTGTCAGTCGTGCTCCATTGCGATTGGTTATCTATTAATTAAAAAGTATGTTCGTTTACTAGTTTATGGATATTTTATGAGTCTCCTTATATTCATGGCGCTATGTCTCTTCTGAGTGATTGAAAACGATATAGTTACGAAGGACTGGCCACCAGATCTATTGTTGATGTTCACAACTATTAAAAATGCCTCGCGCCACGTAATAATGTCGACAATTGAATTATACATTTTCAAAACTATGTATTATACCGTTTTTCTTTCAAACACGCAGTTTCTTTTGTAACTAATATTTAGAATAAATGGCGGTATTTTTATTATAGTTGTTATGCCTCCTTGCTCTATGGGTCATTCTACGCCATGCAATAACTCTGATGATTTTATGATGCAAACAGTAGGAGCCTATATACCTTAATATAGCACATTGAATGTAGATATGCTGAAATCAGAAATTGAAGCCGCGTTGGTATATGTATATACTTTTTGTATATTTGCTTTTTAGTTTGAGATAAATTTGCCGTATAGATAATATTAATCTGTATAAATGCCATTTTATTATTAAAGAGAGAATGCGTGGGTAGTTTGTTGTTTTATCATTTATTTTGGTCGTGACTTTTTCTCTGAATCATAAACGCGTTGTATAATATTATATTAATATAAATAATAAAAGCAATGAGAATACAAAATTTCTTTTATATCCTTTGTATTTATTTATTATACTGTTTAATATATACATTTTTCGATTTTTTGTTTGATTATAAGTAACATGATTCCACAGATAAATTATAATATGCCTAAAATTAAAAAATCTTTGATTTCATATTATATAGGCGTGTATCTTTGTCATTTTATTTTATGTGTATTTATTTATGCAGAACAAAATGATTTTTCTACAGAAATTGTGATATTTTTTTGTTTTTACACGTAATTACCGATATAGGAATATATTTTATGCATGTTATTACTTCCCTTTTGCAAAAATCCCGATTTTTATCTCCCTGACATACATCTCACATACATTCAAAGCCATTGATTCCACAATAAAATATGTTTAATAGCTGAAACGCTAGCCCAATGTAGCAAACAAGCTCTAAGTACATAATATATAATACTGCACTCTGAATCTAGCTAATTAATGAATATTTCATCTCTCTATCATGTTTTTATTTCATTTCAATATTCCATTCCTTTATTACTTTAACATTTGCATATACACACACTACTATTTTTTACCAGAAATTCAGACTTCAAATTGTGCAGAATAAAATTGAGTAGAAAATCTATTGGCTGAATAGTAAATTTCTATCTTACCGTCATTTTCGAGCCCTGCTTATTATATTTACAAGTAAGCGATTTATAAAATATGATTCTGATTTCATGGAACAAATTTGGTTATTTATTATAGTATTTTCCCAACAATATCTAGATACTATGCAATTTGGACTTAAAAGTATTATTTAATTATTTATAAAACCTGCTTAAAAGATTTCTTTCGAAATACCTGTTATTTCTGCTCTTATTTTATTTCTACACTTTGTGATTATCTCTATATTGAAACGTAACATAGTGAAATGATGAAGGTGTGATAAGTAGCTTTTTTTATACGCCAAATTCTGTACACTTATTTCATAACAATATATTGATTTGATTGCTCACGAAATATAATAGATAGACGTTCTTTAATTTATTTGTCCAGTATCTGGAACAGCCTCTATTGGATACCTTATATATTGAGTAAATATTATCACTTAAGATAGATGATAATATATTCACTGCCTTTATTTGCGATTTTTGCGGTATTTACTCAGTGCTTGAATTTTCATCAGTAGAATTTCTTGAGATTAATATCCCTGCCTTAATGCACATTGTGAACGTGAATTGTCTGAAATTTAGTCGACTTAAATCTTGAGTTCTATTTATTAGGACATTTTTGTTAAAAACTATCAAATACAAAGAAGAGCTTTTGTTGGGTATAAAGTTTATTGAGGCAGGACGTTTCGTATATCTTTATCAACTGCAACTAAAATATATTTCAATTTGGGTATGGCCAAATCTCCGCACAATCTAAAAACTCAGTTTATATTACATTGGTAGTTGTTGTCTGTCGATGTAAATTCTACTCTATTTTCCAACTCTAATTCATTGGTTAAATTGTGTATTAATTCTTGTAATATAACTGGATTGTTTTCATTTATAACTAATTTGTGTAATTTTATGATAATCTGTGTGTTTTTGTGGTAGTTTCAGAGTACAGTAGGTATATAGCTAAGCTATCTTAGCTATTTTACATCTACCAGAAAGGTGTAATTGGCAAAATAATCTTGCGAATATTATGCTGTTCAATATTTAAAAATTAAATAATTTATCCGTATAATTCCTTGAAATAATTGACCTCGCAAAGAGAACCTAATTAGATGTTTCGAGACAGCGCGTCCTTTAATAACGACCTTGACCTTCATATTACACTACTCCGCTTCTTGTATCCTCCGTCCATTGTAGCTGCTGAACTTCACCGGTCCCGTGCACATTCGACCCCAGGAAACGAAGGAACCGCTCGTGGTCCAGTTCACTCCACCAAGGGCACCCGGAGTCGCGGCCCTCCAACTCATCACTCAGATCGGGATCTTCTCCAACGCCTCGCTCTTCGTCATTCCACTCTTTGTCTATCCAGGGAAACTCACGGTGAGCAAGCAACTCATCGATTCCCTTGTCCTCCTTACAAATTTAATATATTAAGAAAAATGTGCTTATGCTTCGGTTCTGAAGGTTATATTAGACCGAAACAAATTTTTTGAAATAATTCATGTCATTTTTTAATACTGTTTTTCCTCCTTTAGTTTACCGGATTCATTCTCTTTCTTTTGACATAATACTTTGGGTTCAAAGTTATTGCATCTGAGTTTAGTGGAAAATAAAATTACTTTCAAACATTAACAAAAAGATAATTTACGGATGAAGGATTTTTTTACAATATACTGCTAATTTTTTTTGCAATAATAAACTAATGTATTGTGTTTTGAAACGCCTACATTTATTTAACTTAGCGGAAAATTGAGTACATATAATAATCAGAATATTTTCATCTAACGGAGTATTTCTAATGTTATACAGAAAAGGCTTACAGTGAAAAATCTTTTTTCTAGAGCATGATATTGTAGAGTATTATTATGTTATTACTTTTTTATCGTACTGAAAATAACTGAATAATAGTTCAAGCTACTATGCAAGAAACGTAGGCAATATTTGGGCGTGGCTATAATGAAATAATACGTGTTCTATTCTGTTGAGTTCTTTATTCGAATTTAATAATATGCCGTTTAGAAAATAATAATAATATCGAACAGTGTTATGAAACTATTGAAAGATGTTAACGTCATCCCTGCGTTCTCGGAGCAGCTTGTTATTTTTACTATAGGTTAAAAATATAATTTTACTTGCTTTTACTATTTATATTGTCTTTTTATCAATTTTAATTTCTTCAACAATTAATTCAGATCTTATTGTATATATACATATATTATCGATTTTAATATTTGACATAGTATAAGCAATGCTATAGATATTTAGTTGCTATTCACTTTTAGAAGGATGAAAGTCGGAAAATGTTATTGAATATGAAAGAAAGATTACATTTTAGTAAAGCTTAATCCTCACGTTCCAGCTAATCTGCTTGTATGCAGCACGCCCAGAGATTTGATATTAATAGGTATCCGTAGCTTTCTTCTTTCCCTGCTGATGTTGAGTCCCTTATTACTCTGACATGCTGTTTTCGAGAGCTTAAATGTTGGCACTATAATATTGCTACGTTTTTTCCACATTTTTTATTAAAAAATGTAATTCGATGAAGTTGTCTTAAGCTTTTATTATGGCAGCATTACATTTTGTTGGTATGAACAATGTTATAAGGCTCTAATTCTGTAAAATTAGCCATCTAATCGCATAAAGTGCACGGAGTAAAAATAAACACAACATCTACTAATTTTATACAATATTATTGTGGCATCGTTAATTTAGACGCATGTATTCCATTTTGTTGGATATTTC
The DNA here is from genome assembly GCA_036023295.1 of Invenusta paracnida. NCBI lineage: Eukaryota > Metazoa > Platyhelminthes > Proseriata > Coelogynoporidae > Invenusta > Invenusta paracnida. The sequence continues at coordinate 8,210 of JAYRBW010070339.1, read as the reverse complement.
CTTGTTTGTTTAACTTTCCTTCTGCTCCTCTTTCGAATATCATAAATTGATATTAACCAGTTATAACTAGATACTTCTGAGTTAATTACATTTGAAACCTTATTACTTATTTATGATGATACTAATGAGAAACGCAATTGCCTTTTTAATGCTATGACGATGGCAATTATAGGCACCCTGGATAATTTCTTCGAACCATTATCTTTTTTATTTAATACTCAATGGTTTGGTTGAAATATGAGAGAAAATGTTAATATTTAAATAATGACGAAGTATGGCGTTAGAATTAATAAATACATATTTCTCTCTCTTTTTTTCACGAAATTTCAAATGTCCGTTTTTGTTAATCTTGTTAACTTACATAATTAATTTTCAGATTTCTGTCAGTGTCTCAGAATATTATATACCCTGTTTTTATATTGTAAAATTGGGTAGTATTTTAGAAATATCATAATGCAAGTTACTATATTATCTGTAAGTAGTTATGATATGGTATAGATTATTTCTAGCTATTGATTTTTCATTCAGGTTGTCCCCCACCGGCCTGAGTTATACAAAGGCCACCTCGATTTTGGAACTTTAGGTGTCAAGGAGAAAAGGGTCTTAACATTTACGTTGCGCAATGAAAATCCAGTGGAAGTAAGTGTACTTGTTAGAGAGCTACTTGTTTTCTACTTTATACTTTAAGTCAAGCTTTATTACGTGAGATACAACTTGTATATTATCATAATATGTAAGGCATATTATTGTTATTTAAAAGCTAATCCATCACTAATTCTCTTCTGTATATTTTATTATTAAAACAAATTGAAGCATATTACGGATTACAGGCTTAGTCATGTATGATTATATGTAATTATTTATCTTTTGTATATATTATTTTTAAATCAACGTATGTTCTTATGAGAAATACTGTTTTCTACTGTGTATTTCAAGTAAAGTTTTACTGGTATCGTTTTTATTATGAGAGATAAAACTTGTATATTATAATGAAATGTAAAGCATATTATTATTGTTGAAAGCTAATCCATCATTAATTCTCTTATACATACATATATTATTTAAACAAATTGAAGCATATTACGGGCTTAATCAGGTATGATTGGATGTAAATATTTATATTTTGTATGAAACTTTTTATTTAACTTATTTCCTTTATTACCTGAGTAATATCAGGTAATAATACCGGTCTAATATTCTCTCTGTGTGTACTCATTCTAAAGCTATTATGGGTGAGTAAGTAACTTGTGAGCCCCGTCGGTAGCTACAGTGTTTCATTCCAATCGTGCAATATTTTTTAATCAGCTGATTTCTGAACAACAACAAATTGAATATACGTATTTTTAAATTAGTATGTCTATTACTACCTATTATTAATACATATAGTGAAAACCTTATTTTACAACACAGGTATGTAATATTTGTCTCTTTTATTAACAAATTACCTGCGCTTACAAATTGTATGCTACGATCATATTATAAAACACTAGAAATCATCACAAGAGTTTTCAATTACCTTTCTTTGCTGAAATGCAGCCGTACTTGATAGATTACAATAATTAACGTCAAAAGCCGGGCATATTTTGCTTTTGAGATCAAAACCTCGTTTAAGCCAGTTAATTTATGACAATTTAACCGTTCTTCATAAATGTAACTGAAATTTTTTATTTTTCCTTACAGACGAGAATAAAGTGTTTGAGTAACTCTTGAGGACACATTCTATACAGTAGCTTTAATTCTGTGTATCACTAATTACGTCTAAACGATCTATCTACATCAACCGCGTGTGGCGATGCATAGCGCCTAAAAAAACTTAAATATTATCAATATTATTGAGTTTTAATATGCAACGTTAAAATAATTTTGTTTCGTTGTAATAATAATTAATTAAGGATTGTGATTTCTTTATTGTTTAGCTATTCGCGCTTCAGCTTTTGTTATAATCTGCGTTCGTTATTTGAACACGATAATATAATTATATATTGCAAGCGTTTGCTTTTGTTTATTTGAACGAGTATTTCTCCTTTTGAAGATCCATATCAAGCGGATGACTCCAAACTGGGATCAGGCGAGTATCGAGCTCAAGGGCATTGAGCGAGGCAAGGCCACTACTTTGACCCGCGTTCATGACACCTCACACACGAAGCTCTATCCTGTAAGTCGAGTCTCGAATATAGATTTGCTATCTCATAAGATTAATTATTTTCCTTGTTTAGCTTTAACTGTTTGTGCTAAAAGTAGTAATACTATTCAAGGCATTTATCTATCCCCCTACCCCCATTTCCAGACTTTCAAAGTGCAAAGATAGTCACTAAGACTAAGTTATGTTTATATTCTGTTTTTGTTTTTCATTGTTGGTAAGTAACATGTATTTTAGAAATGGTGTTATTCCTAATAATATGTATATTTTACAGATTTTGGTTCCAATAGTAGCTACAATTCACCTACTTGTTCCCCCTACTCTTCCCTCAGCTCACTCTGAAACCCTACCACTACGCGGTGTACACGGTGACGGTGAGAGCACCCAGTTCTGAAGGTGTCTTCGCGTCCGACATCAAGGTGGAAACACAATTTGAGGTGTGTATATCGTGGACATAAAACCAAGGCTCTAAACTTCGTCTAATTCGTTCATTCCCTAGGCAATAGTCTAGACAGGCCATTTTTAGCTTACTTTTCACGCCTGTGTCTATTAGCCATTCTTCAAAAGCAAAAAACTACGAGTCTTGCTATTAGGGCCTCCTGTAGAATATTTTCCATAGAAATAGGAGAGAGACTCTCTTATCTCTATGATATTTTCCCTTGTCCTAAAACTGTTTAAACAAACTTCAATTGATAATAAGGCTCAATTTCTTTTTAGAAAACATGTTCATATTTCTGTAGCCCAAATTATACCTCTTTTGGAAGAGTTTCCTTTTTAAAATTCAAAGCCAATATTGTAAAAAATGAAGAATAATCGATATGTTTACCGTCTGTAACTCAAAGCATCGTTTTTGCCAAATAGTTTACCCGTTATTTACTTTTCCAAATTACTGAATGTTTTTGTACTTGGGTTTGTTATGAAAAGGATATTGCGGAAACAATAGTTTTTATAAATAGCCCACTTTTGCTAGCTTGCCTAACCCAGAGATACTCTTTCTGGCGGAAGTTTTGTTACTTTTCTAAAACATCGATATCTTTGCTATAACGGGAGTCGTACTGCTTATTTTATCTTATACCTACTAAATATTTTACAGAATTGGTTGTACAAAATGTCGTTAGCATCGTAAGTTTAAGTTCGTCGTTGGTTGTTTGTAAGGTATAAGAGTTTGTAGTCTTTATATATTTTTATTTTAACTAAAGGATAGTATTTTTTCTGATATTATCTCTGCGACTATATCTACGGGCTATAGTTAAATTAAGAAGTATTTATTGACAGACGTTGTTGTCTGCCCTGGATATTACTAATTTTAATCATTAACTTTGCTTGATATTGCTTTGGGGGTATTAAAATGTCTCTTTCAAATACCTATGTCATTTAAAACATATTGTAAGGTACTGTACCTCAATTTGTTGACCAGAGAATTAATTACTATATGACATTGATTCTACTGCATTGGTTGTGTAATCTTATTTCCACGAGTCTAATATCTTCGTCTCTATTTCTGACTGTTAGTTTTAGAGAACTTAGAGAAAGTATAATTTGTCATTGTCGCTAAGTTTTATGTATATTTTTCTTTCACAGTGCAATACAAATGTTTGGTTAATAATGAGTACTAAAGTAGTATTTTGGCTTACTTTCATGTTATAGATATTATATAAGAAGTTGGGCTAAAATATTAAAATCGCCTCTCTTATTATGTATTCACAATATTTATGCTACACTACCAACTGTTTACAAATATAATTTTCTCAGGCTAAGTTTATATGTGAGTATTTCTATGTTTTCTAAAAATAAAATTGATTTGTTTAATTTTAGTTAAAAGTGTTATACTTTTTATTTTTTAATATAGCTGTACACCATTCTGAAAGAGTCTTTAGTTTTATTATTTTATTTAAACATTTGTGATATTTTTTTCTTCTCACTAAAATGTGATTATACTTAAAATCCATTCAGTTCATTTTTGTTCATACTGGTATGTAGTCGTAGTCTCTAAAAATATGATGTGATCTTTAAGATGATCTCTAACAGCTAAACGAATATCTATTAAACGTGTTGCATTTACTGTACAGTTGTACAGCTCTGATACCAAACCACGGGACCATGCCGACTGCACGCATTAAACCCATCGGATCACATTACGCGACCATTATGTAAATAATACATTGTAAATTGTTGCCTGTTGTTCTTTTTTTATACTTAATTTATTTTGTTGTTTTCTCTCTCTCTCTCTCTCTCGTGTGTGCACACTTTTTCTACGTACATGCACATACTTATTAAGTTAAATAAGTGGTTAGTAGGTTAACCACGGTTTACTGCTGGCATGGCTTACACAGTTCAGCGAAGATTATAGCCTGCTGACATTCCAGTGACTAACTGTGTATAATGTATATGTATATACAGCGTATAGCCTCTATTTATTACATGATATGCAGAAAGGGATGAGGGAATGTATTACATGCACAACCCTGTATAGTTACAAATACAATTTAAAGTATCAAACGCGAGATTCAAACGGCGTATTCCTCATTCCAGTTTTTCTATACCATGTAAACAGAACTGTGTTGTAGGATATTCTGTGGCAAGTGTGTTTCTATACATCCTTCCCGGCCATGTTTCAACACGTGTCCTCGTGTGTGTATTTACACGATTCTAATCCCCTTCCCCGTCTTCTTCTTGCAGTCACTGTCGATACCCTACTATATGCGCACAGCAGAGGGGAGTCTTTCTGCCAATCCTGATCCAATTCTCCTGGAGAACACTTTCCCTGTAAGTTTCTCCGGCCGGTATAGTGCTGGTCATTTCCTATTTCACCTTTCTGTTATATAAAAAAATAGAGACACGTGAAATCAGACAGTCATAAATGTTGTTATTCTCTTCTCTTTTTTTCCTATTAATCATAGCGTATTAATCACTTTTATAGTAATACATAAAATTGAAGAAAAACAGTAAATATGTGACAAGTTTTTTATGAATCTCGATATTATTCTACTTGTTGGACAAATTACCAAAATATGATTCACATTTTGCTTCATGGACAATGTGATATTTTATTCAACAGTTTATTTTATTGCTTAACACATGCATCGTTCAGGTGATCAAAGCATCGAGGATTTTGTCAACACGCAACACTTGGATGGTGTCTATAGATACATGTATATAAAGACATGGATTAGAGTAGAGTGACTCTTCCGCTTATTAAATATTACTGAAATCAAACTATATTATATAAAAATGTTTCGGTCAGGGAAGGTTGTTTATGTTATTATTAATTCAGGATAGTGGCGTGTCTTACTTTATAGACTTCAAATTTATGCCTATGAATAAACTTTTTCTTCTGTTATTAAAGGCCTATTATTTTTGCAAGTAAGACATAAAACACACATTGATGACAATTTTTTGTCATTAAATGGATATGCATTTTTGAAATATGTATATCTATCATGACTGTATAAGTCGAACTAAACATTATTTTGTATATAATATAACAAATAATTTTTGAAGTATAAACTGGAAAGAGTTTTGAAGGTGATTTCAATCTGATTGTGAATTATTATTATTATATACGTTTATATTTCATCATTTTCATAATGCATATTATTTAGATTGATATTCACTACACTGTTAAAATAGACATGGCATTTTTTTTTAATAAATCAGGCATGTGGCGAATACAGTTTTTTCACGCTAGACCATATTATACAACTGATGTTTCGCGTGAAAAAACTGTATTCACGACATGCCTGATGATCCCTTATTAGTGACACGCGAGACATTATTGAATTCTTCTATTGGTGACCAGCGAGAGAACGAATAAGTATATTTATCCAGAATATATACAAAAAAGTGACAAATTTAACCAAATACAGTACAGAAGTACACTGAATATTAAAAACTGCATTTCACGACTAATTAACGAAACGCCCATACTCGGGTTAGTACATATATACAAAAAAACAAAAGAACCTTTATATGATTATGGGAAATAATAATAGCAACATATAAAATCGGGTAAGGTAGTAAGTTCTCTGTCAAGAGATATATAGGGTATTACCTATAGGCTTTTCTGTTTAAATTTGAATGATTGTGCAGGCACATTGATTGTGCTGCACAATCATTTGCAATAATATTGATCTTTATATAATATACACCTTGTTATATTTTATATAAATGTATATAATATATAAATATAAAATGTAACAAGCGATATGTATATTATTAATACACCTTTAAAATACGTCATATTTTCATTTCTGTCAAAGGTGAATGTATAATATGCATGAATAAAATATGGTGATATAATCTGCCGTTTATATGATGTACTGAGTGATATTGCTACTTATTGTTAGTAATAAATAAATAATCTATTCCATCACTATACAGTTTTGCAAACAAAACAAAATTATAGTAATACCTTCCTAATTTGTTTATTAATTAAAAAAAAGATATTCTTAAAATATGTAATTTTTCGCCACTAATGTTAGATTTAAACATATCGTTATCCCGTAGGTATATAGAGACCAAAACGAGAATTCTATATTGTAATTAAATAAATATATTAATAAATAAAAATGGATGTAAACTAAATAAATAAATTTACAATCAACTGTAACTAATAACATATCTAGTTAGAACCAAATGTAGTGTAAATTATTTTCATGGGTTGTCCAATTCATACAGTGTCAGGAGACCTTTAAAAAGCATTCCGATAATTTAGCGTAAGTTGTCCGATTTTCCATCTCAAAGAGTCGGTTGTATAGAGTCATATATATTGATTTCACATTATATGTATATTAGACCTTCATTCTTGTACCAGACGTCAGTTAACACAATTGGGTGTTGACCGAAAATTAATCCAGAATCGGTTTCATGGTCCTTACTCACAAAAATTTGATCTGCTTATTGCTGTCGCAAATCGATTAAATATTATACTCCTTGAAACATTGTTGCAGGTTGAATATATTAAACAGTATTGAACGTCGTCAATAAACCATGACGAGTTGTAAAATGGATCATTGAATAGTTATTAATGTTCAATCTAAAGTCGATTATAAGCGATCTAAATGTTCTCTTCTTGACACAATAACAATAACAATAACACAACACATACAGTTAATGACTAACAATATACCACTTTAATCAATAGAAGAGTGACGTAATCTAATTCTATGACTGTTGAATAGATTTAATTGGTTGCTAAACTGCATTCGTCAGTGTTAAAGCTACACCGAACATTCTCTTGATATTGTGAAATTGTGGGAGGGGTGTTTGGTACCTTGCCTAATAATTGGTCACAGGCTTGCCTGCAGTTTATTCGGTGTATAATACGCTGGTTATTCGACTCACTTATATTATATATTTATTATATTATATTCATTGTGATTGTCTCGCAAGACAATATATAGGTTAGAATACTATTGTCTCGCGAGACTTTTTAATACACTCAAAACTATGTCTCACGTGTCATGTATAACAACATAGCATTTGGCATGTCATGTTTCGCGAGACTGTAAAAATTCGATTGTCACGCAGGACATTTTAATTTGACATTTTAATTTGATGTGGTATGGGAATTTTATCTTTGTTGACTTCATTGTCACGCGTGACTTACGTTTTTGGTGTGACATTTTTAACAGTGTGCCGACTGATTTGATATCTTACTGTAGAACATCAACAACGAGCATTCAAACAACTTTAAGATTGTAAAAGCTCTATAAGAAGGCAATAAAAATTATTTCTTATATACGTAGTTTTACATTGGATTTACAACAAAATTGCTGCTTTTATACGAAATAAATAAGAATATTAAAAATAAATTAGATGAAATGAATAATATAATAGTATTAAGAAGATGGAGCGCTAGCCTACCACGTGACCTGGGGGAGGGATGGGGATGTATCTCAACCAATGGGAGGGAGGGGGGGTGCCTACCTTCACACCTCTCAACCAATCAAAATCGAGACAAGGCTCTAGCCAATGAGACGGCTGTATAAGTATACAAGAAACACGCTCGTTCGTTTTCGTTCGTTTTCTTTCATTTGCTTATATGCTAAACTCCTAAATGAATCCCTAA
>JAYRBW010070328.1:0-26853 GCA_036023295.1 Invenusta paracnida | reverse complement strand
GGTTATTCTTTCTATCCCGGTTGCATAAGGCTAAATAAAAAGTCAAGACAGATATAGGGACATGAAAACGTATAATTATGCAATAAAAAACATTTAAATTAGAGTACAGCAATGATGAGAAGCGGCTAACATGTTAGAGTAATTATCTGAATAAGAAATATTAGGTAGACATTTAGTACGTATAGGATCTATATCTACATAGACAGTAGGAGATGGAGAAGGAGGAAGAGGATAGTTAGTATTGGTGGGGAAAACTATAGATGCATACTCAACTAAGTGGGGATGACTGGGTCTAACTCCAGCACATTCTGAATGATGAAGTCCAGATCCCTCAAAATATCCGTGCGTTTCAAAGCGGGTTTCTTGGTTGTAGCAGGGACTGTCTTCTTCTTCTTCTGAGCGTTAGGAGTCGTCGACAGAGTAGGAGTCACCGCGTCACCACACGTCTTTATATACGTCCGTATTATGCCCCCTCTCAGATCAGACTCCTTTCGGCTGCTTTTATGGCCGCATTGACTTAACAGTGTAGTCAGTCGACGTGCATAATGTAAAAAATCGTCGTCTTCAAAACAGGTGATTATTCTATCTCTATCTAGCTGTTGGATTTTGCGGTATTGACGCCTTTACATAATTTACAAATTATAAAATCCAACAGTGTTGAAAAATGCTTTCAAAGTGATAACAAGCCAATGATAACAGGCCAAACAATTCTGTTAAACTAGTTTACAATTTGATTTCCGGTAATAGAAATAGAAATTTTTCAGAATTCCTTCCACGCTTACGCAATTTTTATCAGCCAATAAGAAGTCACATAAATTAATGCGCTTCATTTTCTAAATTTAGCAAATGCAATTCGTTTGGAATCAGTTACAATTTGAGCGAGAAATTCTATATATGCGGACAGAGACAATTTAAGTTGGGTGTATATGTAGCTCCTATTGGCTGTGGCCATATAGTAATTTACCAATAGATGTGAATATTGAATATATAGCTCTATCTAGTGTGTTTTTAGGTTTGTTATATCATGGTTAAGGGGGTGAGAAGGTGAGAAGGTGAAGATTACACAAAGACGTTTAAAATAATATACTATATAGTATATTTAAGCGTCTTTGAGATTACATAACTTAGCTATAACTATTTGATTATTATCGGTTATATAAGTCATGTATGTATTAAATTGTGTAAATTATTTATTATCATTTTTTTATGTATTTTGTAAGGGTTAATTATGTTAAATTGATGCTATGTTGACATAGAATGAGTTAAAAAGAATGAACTAATGTTGGATTAAATTAATTAATTAGTAAACAAAGCGTTAGAAATGAATTGTATGTTAATCATGTTTAATTGATGCTTAATTAATTAGTTAATGTTTAATTAACGGCAAGAAGATACGACCGTTTATTAACGCAGCGGAATGCAAAATGAGCTTAAACATACCAGGTGGTCCAAAAGTCTTTGATTATTATTTTTATTATTTTTATTATTTTTATTCAACAATTTATTTACGATAATTGTTACAGTATTTACAGTTTATTTTCTGTACAGCATGGTAAAACAATAGGCATTACATGATTAATGTCCACCTCACAATCACCTTAAAATTCAAAATGTTCACCTTGTTTATCCAGGCATTGTCTAACATGCTACAGGAAGTGGTTGGCCGAGCTATGGTACATGTCCAAAGGAATTAGAGTTATTTCATCTTCAATTTTTGTTTGAAGGGCACACAGGTTTGTATATTTAATGTCAGGCCGATTAAACACTTTTCCTTGTAAGTAGGACCAGAACCAGTAATCCACTATGGAATAAGGTCGGGAGACCGGGCTGGCCATTCAATTGGTTCTCTGCATCCAATCCATCTTCCATGTAGACGTTTGTCTATGATTCTCTTAGCTTCAACAAAATAATGGGGCGGCGCACCATCTTGTTGGAAGAACCAGGTGGCATACCCTTGTGCTGTCAATATTGGAACTACATTCTCATTTAGAATCTGGCAATATCATTCCCCAGTCATAGTCTCCCGCATGACCCTATGGGACACCAAGCCATTGAAGCTGATTGCTGCACAAACCATCAGTGAAGCAGTTTTGACAAGAGTCTCATGCACATTGTGCGGATTGTGCCTGGCCCAATAATGGATGTTGTGTTTATTTATACGACCAGTTAGTTCAAAATGGCATTCATCAGAAAACACAAGTTTCCAACAAGATGGTGCGCTGCCCCATTATTTTGTTGAAGCTTGGAGAATCTTAGACAAACATCTACATGGAAGATGGATTGGATGCAGAGTTTGGCCCAGTCTCCTTACCCCATAGTGGATTACTGGTTCTGGTCCTACTTACAAGGAAAAGTGTTTAATCCGCCTGACATTAAATATCCAAACCTGTGTGCCCTTCAAAGAAAAATTGAAGATGAAATAACTCTAATTCCTTTGGACATGTACTAATGCTATGCAGTCAAAGCAGCAGCCAACAAAAGACAAGACATTGAAAAGGGACTGTTTTAATATGCTTTTTAATCTTACTGTTCGATTGGACCATTACCTATAGTATAACATTCCTTTTTACTACTTCTTCCTTTCTACATTCCTTTCTACTTGTTGTATAAATTAACTATACATTTTACAAATATGCTTTTTTACTTTAATTAAATGTACTTGATTTTTTGGGGGGTAAATCGTGTGGACACCCTAGCATAAATACTCGATTTTTTAAAAATATACTCAAATGTACTCTAATTTTATTTGCGGTTTTGTGTGGCCACCCTGTTGATTATCAATTTAAAACTGGCATTTGTTTCAAAGGCCATTTTTCACAAAAGTTAGTGAGATCTAATCTAAGGATTAACTTACTATATAGAAAAAATTGTATAGAAACTACAAGAAATAATTTATACATTGTGAAACAAATTTGAAAATTTTTTGGGTTATTAAATATAGGATGGATGCTCATCTTATTTTGTGAACAAATATTCTCATTATGTATGATATTCTCATTTTGTTTTGGGATGTCTCATTTAGAAATATAAATGCAGGCGAACAAAAATACCTGTAGTATGATTGTAGATATATTGGTCTATTGATTTTAAATTTTAGTATACATCTCTTTTGGAAGTTATTATTAAAACCTTATTTTATTGAGGTTATTTCTTATTGAATTTTAATTGTCCTATTCAGATGTGAAAAATCTATATTAGGAATTTATTTTGTAGTGTTACTTACCTGTATTACAATAAAGTAATACACTCTATAGATAGTTTATACTCAGTGAGAAGCTGATAAGATAAAATAATTGAAGTATTTATTTATTAGTGTCAAAAATTTAACATACCATTTTAGAAAAGAAAAAATCCTCACAAAAAACAATTTTAAAAAATAAAGTGTACTTAGCACTACTATTATTGTATATACCTACATGTACTTACAAATGTATTATAATGAAAGTATTGCAAATAATGTTGAGTTACCTGGGTTCTAATGGAAGACCAATTTATATTTCATTTTGGCACTCTGACCCAGGTTCTATTAAGTAAATATGATAGTATATGAATAGAGTTAGAATCACAAACATATATATTTACTAACTGTTCACTCTAAAATTGGATTTTTTAATGAATTACATTTATAACTTTTTATGCTGCTAATAATATGCCAGTAATATAAAATCTTAAAGTTTTTATATACACAGTGTAAAAATATGGAATTGAAATATAGTTCATAAAAAATACCTAATTGTGTGAATTTTTTATTTTATTTTGGCAGTTATAAGCCTCCATCAGCAGAAACTGTGGCATTGGATCCTACACCAGACTATATGAATGTTCTGGGAATGGTGCTCAGTATGTGTGGTTTAATGCTGAAGGTAATTTATACTTTGTTTCAATATTTAACAGGTTCAAATTAATTTAGTTCATGTAATAAAATAAAAAGTTTTTATTTTCTGCTTTTAAAAGATTGTTCTTTATTGAATATGAACTATTTATATCTTATTCTAAAAGTCTAATATTAATTTTGAGTGATTTATTCATTGTTCAAATTTTCGTTTAAAAAAGACTTGTATACCTAGATAATGAAACCATTTAATGTGTTCAGTGTCCCTTTTTAATATTTTGTTTATTTGCTGTATTTTCAAACTTATCTATATTTAAAAAATGTATTTAAGTTTGCAATATGTACAATATTTCTCAGTATTTTTATATTATTGTTTTTATTTATTGATATAATTACATATACTTTTCAGATGAAATGGGCTGCCTGGCTTGCTATTTATTGTGCATTTATTACGTTTGCTAATTCAAGATCTTCTGAAGACACAAAACAAATGCTCAGTAGTTTTATGTAAGTTGTTCACTTGCTACCTTACTTATAGAAAAGCTAAATAAAAGAGAATTGCATGTTTTACCTAAAAATAAATGCACGTTTTTTATATTTATATTTTATATATAACATTATATGTATACATTTCTGTTTTTCTTCAGGTTATCCATATCTGCTGTTATTATGTCATATATGCAGAATCCTCAACCAATGACCTTGCCCTGGTGAACATGCTTTAGCTAGAATTTAATTAACTCATTTATCAATATATAATTGTACCCACTAATGGAAAGTTGTGTAATATGAAGGAATTTAGTTCAAATTAAGGTTACTTTTATTTGCTGAATTACTTTATAATTCATTAGCATTATTTATTACTTACAGGGCTAATATGTGTTGTTTGTTTCATTGATAGTGACAATTGGTGCATGAGTACCATACTTTTCATTGTACAGACTATACTTAACTGATTGTTTTTATTTATTACTTTACTATACTACATTCTATTGTTATTCTTTGTATTATCAATGTTTTCTAAAATACATTTTATCAACTACAAATATAAATTGTTTTTAAATTAGTTTATTCCTGTATTTTTAGTAATTATCATTGTTTAATATTTATACTTTTTTAAGTAGAATTTTTCTGGAAAATAAATTTTAAAATGTTTATTTTATTTTAAACTAGATAGTATATTATATGTATGTAAGTTTGTAATAAATTTAATAATTATTATTCAATCAGTTGTTTTAAGGATATATATTATGCCCTATTATTAGGAAATTAGATTGACTAAATTTCTAAATTATCCAATTTTTCCTGTAAAGCAACATTTTCAAACAGAAAATGTCAATTATTTTTAATACTTAGATTTTAGACTAGATGACATTTACTTAATACAATAATCACTCAAAAGAAATAATAACATTGTAACTAATATATATCTTTAATAATATTATATTTTGGAATGAAGAATTATTTTATAAAAAATTAGATTTAAACATACTCTTATCATTTTTCTTATTTCAGACTGAAATCGGTAATATAGAACTCCCTAAGGGGACTTATAACCCTGTAAACAAGCGAATCGTTTATATTGGTGAGTGATTTTATTTTCATTCGTATACGTATTTATTGTTTTCTTTACAAATTATATCATAATTTTATTGAGCTGAGCTATTAATTGAATATCTTGTATATTATAGGTGGTTTACCCGATGAAGCGGATAAGAAAATTGTGCATGCAGCCTTCATTCCCTTTGGAGATATCATAGATATTAATATACCATTAGATTATCAAACTGGTAACTAACATATTTCTTTCTAATATTCTTAAGATGATTAATTATTTATATTTTTTATTATTTTATTGTTATATTGTCGTACTCATTATGTTTAAATGTAATGTTTAAATGCTTCTTTGAAAACAGTCACACTTGTGAGAGGGATATATATTTTCCTCGTCAAATGGGAAACAGGTCATTCAAATTTAATGAACATGTTAAAAATTAAGATTTAGGTACTTCAAATTGACATGTATAGTTCGAGTCTACAAGCGTACCATGAGTATGCTTAAAATATGTATTATAAAAAAAAATTTTTTTGTATTTTCAATCAAAATAGACCTATCACCAAAACTATTTTAAACAAAACAATTAATTATTTTTAATAAATAGTCAACCTTAATAATTTTCTTTATATGTAACGTATTCAGCAAACTTCAATCTATTGATATAAACTCGCTTTTAGAAGCAGGCGAAAAAGAAACCGGTCGTATTAATCTTAATATAGCAATTTAACCATTAGACATGTTTTTTACGGTATTTTTCATCCCAGAGCATGTTCTAGTGCTGCAGTTACATATATATAAAAGTCCAAAAGAACTGTTTTAATTGACTTTTCCTAGTTCCAGGGGTGGATAATTATCCTAGATTTGCAGACTAATGTATAAGTGGCTGAATTTTTTATTTCATAGTTGGGGTAAGGTTTACCCCAGTCTGCTTTGCATTGTAAACATATATCTAAAAATGTAATTCACCTCTCTAATTGACATTTGGCTATTGATTGTACAGCATTGTGAGTGACTGTGCTTAGTCTACTAGACTCTAGACTTAAATGAACTCAGTTCACTGATTTATGCCTGCAAGATAGAACTTTGGATGATCAAGAAGCTGCACAAAACTTATTAATGTCAGAGGCAGTGGCCATGAAACTTATAGAGAGCTACATCAATAAGAAAACAACTTATGTTGGTACCATCAGAATTAACCGCAGAGATGTGCCTCTAGTTGCAAGAACCACTACAAACAGAACCAAAGGTGACACCAATATCTTCTATGGTTCAAATGGAACTGTTGATATCCTTCTGGGATAATGGTCAAAAACCTGTCCTGCTTGTTGAGAGCTACACACGATACAAGTTGATTGATATTGACGTTTTATCGTAAAATACGTTTTCTGCATAAAATTAATCTTTTTAGATTAATCGCTGGAATTGTACTAATAAATGCAGTGGAACAGTCTTACCTATTAATATCCAACAAAATAAAAGCGCAGATTTATTTAAGTGAAAATAAAACTAACTGCACGTTAGTCAGAAAATCATCTGAGATTAAATCAAAATGGAAATATTTCGAAGCAAAGTGAACAATTTCGATACTGAAAAATTGTTTAGGTTTTATTTTGATAAAAATGTCTAATTTTCATATTCAAGCGTCGTTTTAACTACAATCTAAAAAATTGCATATAACTCATACTATTTAGAAAATATATAATTCCTTTGGAGTTTAATCATTTGAGAAAAATCAAAACGACGAAATATGCAAGAATATTTTTGTACTATTTCAGAATTTTGTAAATAAAACTTACGTTGTATGCATAAAATTATATTAATATAGAAATATTTGCAAAACATGAATTAATATCTAAACAAAACGACCGCGTCGCAAAAATAAAAGCTAAGACATGAGCTGCTCAAAAGATAAACGTTGAAATGATATTGATGATAGGAAGTACAGCCATTAAAGATATTGATATAAAAGGACTTCAAGATGTAAAAAAATTAAAATTATTAATATAATGAATAGTACAGCCATTGACGAAATTTATATAAACATGACTCCGAGATATAATTGTTGTACAATTTTTTCTGTTTAAAATGCATAAATGTATAAATCAATATGGATCATAGGTATACGTTTAAACTTGTAAATTCATAAAAAATGACAATAAAAATTATGAAAAATTCTTGGCAATGGGACATTTTTACAGATGCAATGAAACACACATAAATGCAAAAGTGGTTGTTTTAAGTAAGCCAATTTTTATAATAATAAAATAATATAATTTATACCATTGCCACCATATTTTTCATCATTTTTTGTCATTTTAATGAATTTTACAGTTTAGACATAATATAAACTAATATAGTGCTCGCTTATAATTTGTTTTTAATTACTTATACATATAATAATTATTTAGATAAGCAGTTAGTCGTATTCGTAATGTTACTGTTCACTATGTATTACTTAGTGACATCTATATTTCACTGAATTGAATTATCTATAACCAATTTCAGTAAAATTTATTTAAATTTCTTAAATTTATATTTGTAGCTATTTTATTTGCTGGCTAGAATTATATATCAATGTTCAATTTAAAATAGATAACATTTGACCTGAAAACCCATAATAAACTACATTTTGGTTGATTATATATACCTATATATATACCTATATACGACAAAATTTTATTATTTCATTGTTTTTTTATAATTTCCAGAAAAACACAGAGGCTTTGCATTTGTGGAATTTGAATCGGCTGAAGTAGGTTAATATTGATTTATTGTAGGTGACCAAATTATTTAGATTCGTTTATTTGTGTTTTCTTCAATGAATAAAGACGCTATAGCTGTCTATTCTTGCTGATATTTAATTGTTTGAAAATTAAACGTTTTTGTTGATCTTTTCAATTAGTTTATAAATTGTGAATGTCTACATTGATAATACATGTCAAATCCTAAAAAATCGAGCAGTAGGCATTAATGTGTGTATTTCTTTAAAACCATTATGTAAACTATTACGACGTCCATATATAAAACCAAAATTTTACTGTAAATACATTTGCAAATACTACTACTTTATGAAGTAAATCTATATTATATACAAGAAAGGACAGATTTGAGCGGTTAGTCATATATATATTGAAGTGTTTGATTGTATGTTAACCAATTACACTTTATTTTATCAAATCGAAGTTTCTTGGTATAGGAGTCTTTCTACGTTTCCTTTTGTCTGGAAAAGGACATTTCTAGAAATAATTTACGTTTTTATAAAAATGCATTGATGTTTTTGTTTCGGTATGAAAAGTTCTTGGCCTAATAGTACTACCGGGAAAACTATGTAATTTACATATTATTGTTCTACCTCCTATACACTCCTATATTTCCTATAATTTTTGAGGAGCAATGGTATCACACCTATGATTGTTATCATTCTTGAGATGTGTTGAAAATTCAATATTATCTGTAGGAGTATTGTGGGAGGGGCTCCTTTTCAGTAATTTATGTATTGTTTAAAGTGATCAAAATCCAACAATTCCAATTCACTCACTTCGCTGGCTCACCATTGTCATTGATTTTGTATTCTAAATAATGTTTATTTCTAAAATTCTAAAATATTTGGCCATGAGCGAGCGTATGTATAATACGCTCGCTAAAACAGTTTTTCTTTTAAATCACCTTATTTAAAAGAAAAACTGTTTTATATATTCTAAACTACACACTTAAAAGTGGATATACATGTAATGTATATCTGACTACATAAATCTTTTTGTGGTGAATATTTAACCATTATTGTTAGGCTATTATAAAAAAAACGTTATTTATATGTACTTTCTATTATGTATAACATTACAGGGTTTTATGCCTAAAACAGTTTTGACTAAATTTAATAAACTTCAAATTGATAATTAAAACTGTTGTCTTAACACGATACTGTAACTGCAAGCTCAATAATTAATTTAGTTTATAATATTCTATTCTATATAAGTTGCTTGGGTTAAAACGTAGCCTCCTTTTAGATCCTTAATAGTTAAAAATTATAATAAACTTAAATATTATAATAACATTTATTTGTGCCTTAGCTTTTGGAAATTCACTCTCTAATCAAAGGACTAATATAATGAGATACAGATAGTGAATAACTTAGAATAACTAGATGATGATAAATATTGCTTAAGAAATGCTTCTAAAACTATTAATACAAAACAATGATAGGCAGGTATTAATCTCGATATTAAATTGCCATATACAGTTTGTTACTAGAACTCTAAGATAACAATCAAAACTACGGAAACTGAATACGTTACTTATAATAAAATGACATATTAACTAAATATACTATTATTTCTTGTATTAAAATGTCAATATATTGTCAATTTTATATCGAGATTATTAACTGCATTGTATTAATAATTTTAAAAGCATTGCTTATATATTATAATATTTGTTATCGTCGAGTTATTCGCTGTCTGTATCTCATTACATAGTTCTATGACTAAGGTGGGGATCTCTATAACCGAAAGCATAATTACATTTTATTGCAGTTTTCGGCTTACTTTATGACAATATAAATGCGCAAGGTAAATTTTAGTATTATTTTAGTTCAAAATAATAATCAATTAGATGTACATTATGTTAAGTACATAGATAAAAACTCGCAAAGTGTATAAGTTAAACTTGTATTTTTTGTTTAAAAATGCCTATATTTTTGCAGATAAGCAGTATCACCCATGCATAGGCTATATGTTGACCAAACTCTAGTCTTCCCATTCTAGTTTTTCACGATGATCTAAAATGGAATCGACTCTATATGATCAATAGTCGCATATATATTAGTAGTAATGGTTTTTCAGGATCAAACTAGTTATGAACAAGTATTTCTGTCAATTACATTGGAGTAGACATACTACTAGAATAATATCAATCTTTAAGGCTGCTTTTTAAAAAATGCAATTGTAAACCAGAATAATATTGCATTTGATCTATACAATTGTGTGTTTATTATGGCTCTATTATTTTAATTAATATATCTATAATTTGATAGATTTTTTTAGAAAGCCATGAAAATATATGCATAAATCTTATACCCTACTTTGTTTTTACCATTCAGGATGCTGCCGCCGCAATCGACAATATGGTATGTAAAATATAACTTGTTGTTTTTTAAAATGAGGTTTATTTGTTTTATCCTTTCTAATTAATATAAAATAAAATTATTTTGTTTTTTAATAGAACGAGAGTGAACTGTATGGTCGAACAATTCGAGTTAACATTGCTCGTCCAATTAGAATTCGCGAGGGTTGGGGTCGAGCAGGTAAGCTGATTTTTCACTATTCTTTATATTTATAAAAAATTGAAGTATTTTTAAATATTTTTTGTGCAATATTTTCATTTGTTATAAGGATAGATCTTTATTATTTTTTACTATTCTTTTGTAACTATTTATTTTCGGTGATTAAAATTACTTGATTTAGTTCATAATTTTTGTATTTCTACTGTTTTCATTAATGCGATCAGTATGGTCGGACGACAATTGGTTAAAAAAATATGGTGATTCGTCTGCGACACCTGCTCCGCCTGCCTCTGATAATATAAATACTGGAGGGGATGGAATCGAAACTCAGTCGCAACCGGTCTCAGGGGATAAAAGGGCTGCTTCTGATAAGGTGATGGGTGAAATGTGGTTTCCGAAAGTGAATTGCTTGGGTTTCCATTTGGTCTTTACAAAATTCTATTTTTATCTTTTTAATGTAAAGCTAATCTTCTAAAACAAAAATTTTTATCTTTGTAAACTCGTTTCAATGTACTATATCTTTTTATTTTAAAACAACTATATTGTATTATTAGTAAATAAAGTTCTAGAAATATATATGTAACGGTCTAAATATGCACTTGTGCTCATTGTTAAATTTTTATTTTCATTCAATATATATATATGTATAATATGTAAAATATATTTTCATTTATAAAAACATGCGTACTCGTTACTAAATCACTTGATTGCTCTTTTGCCTAAAAATATCCTTTAAATCTTTTGATAGTATATTTACATTAATATTTTAATTATACACAATATATCTGAATAATGCATAATTCATTAAGAAAAATATTTTACTGTGATTTTTATTTACTGTTTATTGCATTTATTGTTATAGAATTAATTATTAATTTTTTATTTATGATAAATTGTATTGATCTAATAGTTTTCTTAAATATTAATATTACTTACAGTTTCTTTTTACATCTATATTTTCTTGTGAAATTTTTATTTTAGATTTTATAAACATAAATATGTTTACACGATATATAAAGTAGCTCTATTTCAACACCTAATACTATATATCTTTCTTTATTTAGAATGATGCTTCCGCCAATAAGCGACCTAAATCTGACTCCTATCGCCCTCTCGTCTTTTTTGATATCAAAATCGGCAATCGAAATGTCGGCCGAATCACAATGGAATTAAGAGGCGATGTCGTTCCTAAAACTGCTGAAAACTTCCGTCTCTTATGTACTGGGGAGAAGGGCTTCGGTTTCGCTAGTTCATCTTTCCATAGAATTATTCCTCAATTTGTATCCTTTTTATTGTAATTGCAAGGAAAACATATTATTACTGAATCCGTGATTTCAATGTTATTAACGTTTATACAGCTACACCTTGATTTCGATGGAACTTTTTAATCGATAACAAATACAAGTTGAATATACTCTCTACTTACAAGTAGTATAATATATAACATTTGTTTTACATTTAAACGTGAATTTTCTTGACTTAAATAATAAAATATAGATGTGTCAGGGTGGTGACTTCACGAGGGGTGATGGTACTGGCGGGAAGTCTATATATGGAGAGAAATTCAATGATGAAAATTTTTCCTTGAAACATATCCAAGCTGGTAAGCATGCTATGCTTTTTTAATATAGAGGTCAACAAGTAATTTACTAACATATATGTTTTACTTTAAAAACGAAAGTTAGTGTATATTATGTGCTTAATACATAAGTTGATTTCAATGGTCACTAACGTAGCATTTCTAAATTTAGTAAGGAATTACGTAAAGTTTACCCATATCGATAGGTTAACTACACATTATGTCTATAACTACTAGACGATTTGTTTAAAATTTAGTTGACTAATAATAAAGCATTTGGAAAACCATAAATTAAATCGCAAGAATAATTAATGAATAAACTGGGATTCAAGATTTATACAAAATAAAATTACCTGCACTCGTATGGAACTATGCTCATGGCATATACAATGGGTTGATGAAAGCAAGTTGCGGGTTGGTTTTTTATACCTTCGGTCGAAAGACTGAGGTTTTTTTATTATTGATCAATGCAAGTCGAGCGTTTAAACCAGCGACCTTTGGTTTTTAAACTCTGTTTTTTTACCAAAACCGACTAGGGGTAACATGGTTTTTTATCTCGACATAGTATTTTAAAATTCATTAAACAGCATTGTGTACGTATTATTTATATTTATGATGTATATGTATATTTAAAATCTACTGATTTCTGGCTACATTATTATATAAAAATTATATTGGAAACATGCGCTAATAGTAAAATAAGCAAAGAAAATATAAAAAACGTTAGAATAGAGCACATGTTATATTACGAGGGGGGTTTTCAAGTTGAAATTTCTGGTCAAAAACTCTACTTCAAGTATAGTTTTTGTCAACAAGAGTTTTCAACCACGGTAAAAATGTATAAAAACTAGACTTGCTTTGATCAACCCAGTGATTGTGTGATTTATTTGTAGCTCTGTGTATGCATTATTTCTTTTTACTTATTGTATTGTAAACGTGTAACCTTTATATGACATACTCGTATTAAAGCATATATTTATTGCTTGCCTAAATTACAGGTACTCTCTCAATGGCAAATAGTGGTCCAAATTCGAATGGGTCACAATTTTTCATCTGTACAGAAAAGACAGAATGGTATAAATTATAACTGTAATGTATAATACTTAATGTGATATTTTAACTTATTTACTTAGTAATATGAGATAATACTTAAACATGATTGTTTTAGTTTTTGTACTATTTATATATAATAGAAGAGATTTTCCAATATTATTATTATGGTAGCTAACAAATTCTATACACATTATATTTAAATTATTACATTATTTATTACATTTATATTTAAAATACCTATCTCTAATTGTTATGTTTATTTGAAGTTATATTTTCATGATATATATATTGTGTTGTAATACAAATTTAGAAAACGAGACCTTGACATACATTTTTTTAGTTACTTGCATAAAATCTACATTATTGATTTTCATATTTAGGTTAGATGGCAAGCACGTGGTATTCGGTCGTGTCCTCGATGGAATGGATGTTGTCCGAAAGATGGAAGTAAGACATTCAATGATGCAATTATTACTATTTATTAACTAAATTTGTTTATATTATTAAAATATTTAATTAGATGTATTATATGTAAATATATAAGGGGTATTTATACGCGTCAGGTCATGTAAATTTTCGACTTTAGCCTGAAATCAAACTATTTTACCTAATCCCCCCCCCCCCACCCTTAACCTGTTTTGCTCCTATTGTAAGCTTTTTATAACAAATTTAGTTTTAGATGTGATTTTTGCTTACGTACAAATTTTTTTTTTAAGTTTGATAAAAAAGGTTGTGTTTAACAACTTGTGAAAGTACGGTAAATTTTCTTTTGTATAAGAATTAAATATAATGTAATATAATATATATGAATTGTACATGAGTTTTGAGCCATATACAAGCAATTATTAATTGTAAAAAGATACTCGCTGTTTTTATGGATAACGATAAATTGATCATAATATTATATGTTCAAAATCTGGATTAGAAATGATACTGAGTACAAAATATCCACTATTGCTAGATATCCATAGCAATTTAGCAGTAACAGTTTTCATCATGACAGTAATATTTGCAATTTATCCAGAAAGACACTTGGAGATTTAAAAAATTCTTCATTTATTTCAAGTGGGTTTCTAATTAGCGTCATTTCCTATACAATATTAGCTCAATTATATAAGAATCGTGCACACTGAAAATGACATTGCAGCATAAGATGGCTATCATTTTATGGAAATGTCTGTGATGTATTTTTGTATAAGACAAAAAATGTAATTCTTCTTTTGTTTTTTGGTTACTTAAGCAGGGAAGACACCGTTTTGTGTACACATATAATTATTTATAATTTCAAGAGATGGTAGAGAACTAATCAGAGCTATTCATAATCAACTGAAGAAAAACTCAATGACGAAAGAAAGTTCAGAAAGAGATCAACGCATAGTCAGGGCTATTTTTACTATATAAAGTAGACACAATTCATATACGTCAGTGTCCTTCCGGTGCTACGTTTCTACACTCTTAAATTTCAAAAATGCGAGTTCATGATTCATACTCTATGAATAACAAAATATTTGCTTAGGAAATTTGTTTCCTTTTTTATAACGCTGTCATGAAGTTTGGTATTTCAATGAAAATGTGTACCTTGAAGATAACCTACTTCCAATGAATTCCATGTACCCTAGCTCTGCTGCTTCCTATTCAGAAAGAATGTCTTCGGAACTTCTTGAAGAAGCTTACATAAAATCTAGGTCATATTTACAGAAGAAGATACCTCTTGATAACGATGTCCACTTTCTGTTTTATCTCCTGAAATGCAAACTACATTCGTAACAATTGACTATTTCTCTGGATTGATGAATAAGTCAAGACCTCCATTATTTCTGAAGATAAATGAACGATTTTATTGGATGTTTTTAACAATTCTAATGAAACAGAACAAAATAAACCTAAACAGTCTATAGTTATGATTTTTTAAATTCATGGGTATGGTGGTGTACCATCATAAGAGTGAAGATTGAAATTGAGCAATAATTGTTTAGTGACATTTCATAAGATAATTTCTAATAATAATGTCTGGTTATATGAATCACTCAATTTAAAGTTTGCTCAGTTTAGATATTTATATCTTTTAATAATGTTCCTTTGTTCTTTCGCTGTTTAAAATTTGCTCTTATGAAATGTCACAAGTATGGTTAATCCTCAGACGTTGGGAAAATCCCATTTGTATAAATGACAAATCAGCATACAATCTTGATGGAATCTTTCAAGGGACCTTTAAATTACTCATTTATTATTTTAAAATAGTTTTTAGTGCAGTCACTCTAGGGGAGGCTAACCACGGGTTGAGCGCTCTGTGGTTTTCCCCGGCTATTTTATACAAGTGTTATGTTGCCTAAGGCTCATAAAAAGTGCTTATTATTATTAGTATACTATGCTTACTATATATTCCGATTTTCATTCAATGTTTGTAACAATTATAGTTTTACTTATGGTAATGTTAATTGAATAACATACTCTTAACAATTGTATTAATAGTGTCTAATATTTTTCAATATTTCGCAATTTTTTAGCGTTAATTGACTTTTGTTATTTTATATTTTCCCATTTTTTGGTTTGTCAAATGATTATTGAATTATTTTGTTCACAACTTGAAAGAAACAAATCTGACTTTATCTGTAATATTTTTTGACTGAAATATATTTTATATTAAACCAATAGATGTTCTAAACGTGTATCGTTAGTATTTATACTTAACCCAAACAATATCAATTAATTGGTTATTATTCGTTGTTTTCTACTCTGAGCAGACCGTTGGTACAAAATCTGGAAAACCCAAAGAGAAAGTAACGATTGCACAATCTGGAGAATTAACAACTTAACATTACCATTGCTTACATTATGCATTTCATATTTTTGTACGTTTTAAAGTTTCATTTAAAGCCCTCAATGTTTCTAATGTACAGTCTACTCGTTCTCGTGTATATAATCATTATTGTGTAATTATTGACTTATAATAAATATTGTACGATTTTATGTTTTCATAAATTATTCATTTTATCCGCTATAGTTGCAGTGTTAATTAATGGTTATGTAAATTATGTGTTATGATAGTGTTTACATATGATACTATGAAACATTACTTCCTATTACTTTTTCATTATATAATCATGTATATCGGTTATGGTTATTTAGTCTAAGTTCATTGGTTGTTTACAATATATATTTAGAATACGTAACTCCGCCTCACTAAAAACTAAAAAAGGTTATAACTTATTTTTTATGAGATAATTTGTTCAAAATTTTCAGGAAATACTCTTCGTATATATAGAAATATATTTGCTTATTATTAATTAATTTAAAACTACAATAAAAACTTAGTGACTAAAACAAGATATAATTAAATGTCGCTAAAAGATGTCTGTGACTTTAGTTAACTTACATGCTGTCGATAGGCCCTTAGTATTCTTAAATATACAAACATTTTTGCTACTAAATGTTTCTCTGAAAGTTGAGGGAGGGCAACGGAAATATTTTTTGAAAACTCTGAAGGCGTAACTCTGCCTCATACATAAATTATGCATAATTGTAATTTTCTTAAGGATAAAATGACTATAATTTCAAGTAAGACGATTTAATCACAGTGTTATATTTTAAATTTGTAATTAATTGAGACTATAGTTCAAGAAAAGGTATAACTCCACCACATAAAAATACTTGCATTTTTATCTCGAAAAGTAACGCTCGAATGTAAAGCAGCTACTTTTAGATGCTAGTTAATGTAATACTAATTAGATACGCACCATAACTCTGCAAGATGTACATATATTTCTACACATTGCGCAATTTTTAAAATAATTATTTTACTAATGATATAAAATATTGTCAATTAAATTAATAATTACATACGTATACTAGAACACTTGCATAAGGCATTTTACACATTTGAATTACAATTAGCATTTGATAATATACTAAATTAGATAAGCACAGGAAAAATATAGATGGGTATAAAATTCAACATTTGCGCATTTTTTGCTAATTCTGTTATAAATTGTAGTTATAATTAAATTATTAATTACATATACGTATAATAGAGAAGTAAATAAATGTTTACTTATAACAAGGAATTTTACAATAAGCATTGTTAGATTTTACTGCAATTAGATACACACTAAATCTCAAGGCAATTATAAAATGTCTACTTTTGTGCATTTTTTAAAAATAATTGAAAATTATTCTACTAATTCTAATGTTATAAATTGAAGGTAAATAAATTATAATAATTACATGCATATAATATAGAATACAAATATAAGTAAATACTAGCTACTACATTTAAGCATTTTACAAACCAGGTTTTTATTTCCAGTAAAAGTAAAAACAGTTATAAAAGTGGAACATGTAATATAACTAGAATTATATAATTGCACATTAAAGTTACTAACTTTTGTATAAAAAAGAGAGTTGAAACAGATCTTCACCAGTTATATTTTAGATTTAATTCAATTCACTTTTGTCAATATTACAATCAACAGACAGTGGGGTAAAAGACAGGCATCAATAAACATGTAATCATGACAAAAATAGAAGCAGGACCGTAGACACAGCAGCTTCTGGCGTATTATACGTTAAAATGTGGACAAACTAGAAGGATGACTAAATTTAAGAGAGCCATAAATTGGTCTTATGAATAGGAAATATATAGGTGGTATAAAGTAAAGATATAAAATCTACAGTCAGAGCTGGTATTAAGACACAGATCGCCAAAAATCTATACTTAGGATATACATAGATCATGGTCAATGGAAAACAGAAATAATCGCAAAATTAAGAAGTATATAAATAAAAAGAAATACCTTAATTTTGTAGCAAAACCCTTATTAGAACACGATTTTTAGAATATCTAAAAATCAGTAAACTATATATATGTATCAGATATGCTTAGCACTCTCTTTCTTAAGCTACCCTTTTCATTGAATACATCAAAATGGAAATGATTTGAACCTTTACATCTTAAGCATGTACCATATACCATAAAACTATATAACTATGATGTATAATAGGTGTCTAGCTACTAGTACTATAGTACTAATACTATTATAGTGAACCTATTAACAATTTGAAATATAAAATTGGATTTTAATACTGAATAAAATATTAATATATACATTTTAAGTAAATACTATAAAACATATTTAGTAAAGCCAATAAACTTATATAACATTGAAAATAAACTAAAATTAAATGAAAATATCAAACTAACACTAAAAATCATCATAATAGTTATATTATGGAAACATTGTTATAAGCATATATCAGCTAATTATTAACACTTTTCCCACAGCCGATTTTTACGTTTTTTACCTAACTTATATAACCGGAATTTTTTTAAATATGATATTATAATCCTATATTTAGCTAAAATCGCAGTTTTCGAAAGTATAGCGCTATTTACTTTTAAGTTCAAAGAAGGTTTCATTCTTTTATTAAAAACTGCAAGGGCAAATATTTTGTATTTGTTACAATTAAAATGGTTTTTTCATACAAAATATGGATAAGATTTTAACACATTAAACTTCAATCATTTAGCAATAAGTTAAATAATAAACAGTGGGGTAATTAATTATTTATTTAAGTAATCTGAAGTTTGAAAAAGAAGTACATGTAAATACAAGTTATGTCCAAATATAGTACAAGTGGCTATATTTAGCCAACTGGTTGAATACACAAATTGACAATATACCATTAAAAAACATAAGAATACATCTATTGTATGCGGAAATCGTTGCATTAAAACAGGCGACCGTTCAATTAATATGATTGATCTATAACTAGAGTCCATGGATCCGCACTGCTCCTTAAAAGCTCACTTCATAAACAGTTCTATTACATTCCATTCGGACACTCGTCGGGATCACTTCTTGACTGCCAACGTTCAACTATATAGTAATAATCTAATAAAATAGAAAATGTCATAATCGAAATCGACACCATTGATTATATGGGAATTGTTACCTTACTAAATCGCTGCATGTATGCTCACAATAGTCACATAATTTTTCCTACGGCATACAGTTGAATGACGCGCGCAATTTTTGTAATAATTTTTCTTTACATTTTCAGCGTATTTTCAAATTTAAATTTTTGCGCGATTTATTTTATTTTTATATAATTTTCTTGCATAATTATAAAATCTTCCCGTAAGTGAACAATTTTCCGCATATTTAAATTTGAGTGGCGCGCGCTTTTTAAAATTCGTGCGCACTTTTAAAACTGAAACCGCGCATCTATTATACGCCTACTCACTTGGCGCAATCGAAACCGGTGCGCGATAACACATACTGATCGACCAGATCTCCATTTCTCTGGACTACAGCTTGTAACGTACATAATATACACAATTGTGGTTATATTTATTTGTAAAATTAAAACATACAGCGTACATCCACATTATTGAAAACTAGGTACTAAATACGATGTATTTATTCACAGCTGTACCAATTCAATTTACCCTTTTATACTTAGTTAAGCACTTAAATTAAGGTTGTAATTGTACTTAAGACTAATTGCTGTTCGATGTATCCGTGTATAATAGACTTAAAATGTTCGTATTGTGTGAAAAAGATGCAAAGAAAAATTATGCATTACATCGGGACACCTCACTTATTTCTAAGAATATGTACAATAGAAATAGAACGCAGGCTAGACATAGTATGAATAGTATTATAAATAATTTTGATGGATTCAGGCTATTTTCACACTAGATTTAGAATATGTAGTTGCATATTTTTGAAAAATTAATCGATTTGGTAGTATGTATGTGTAAATTTAATAGTAAAGCCGATGCTGTTGATAATTATAAAAATTAAGTCATGTCACGATCAAGACCTAATTTTTCATGTCATACAAATTATGATTTGCAATTTTTTTTCATGTAACATTGCCGCCTTGTAATATAGATAACGTTATCTGTATTATAAATAATACTAAAATGTATTATTTTCTTATACTTAGATCTGTTTATAGTGGAATATTATAAAAAATATCTAGTATTATCTAGGTTAGCCTATTCGGCAATTATGTAATTGATAAATTTATATTCAACTCTATATAAAAAACAAAATAATCAATTATTTCAAAACATTTAGTGTGTTCTATAGAATAAAAGAAGATATATCCAGTAAAAACATGTACCGGATTTGAGCTTAAAGTACTTATTACGCATAAATCTACTATAATAATTTAATCAATACAAGTGTAACAATACACACTTGTTTTATTTTAATTTCTAAAATAATAAATGCAAAGATATTAAGTTGAATTAATTTATCCGACTAGAAAGTACATTTATTTATCTTTTTAGTATATATAATTTAAAATATATACAGTCAAACACAGATAATGCGTACCTATACCAGGGAAAAAATACGCATTATCGATATTTAGCTCATTTCATAAAATTTCATATATATGTATATAAATGACATTATATCCAATTGAATTTATTTACTATTATACGTAGTTTGGTAATGATAACACAACATATAGAAAAGAAAAACATGGACAGTCGATATAAGATAATATTTCACTTTTTGCGCTAATTAAATGTATTGAATTTTACATCTAATGTGTGTTTATACCATAGATATTTGTTTTAATACTTCGTTTTAATACTTGTTAACCCTGACTAATATCTATGGTTTATACAGACTTTACTGTTTAAAAAAAGCATTATATGTATACTTAAATAAAAAATATACAAAAGTAGGTCATACGCATTATCGATACGATTTAACATATGAAATAGTTGGTTAATTGAAATTATGCGCATTTATAAGTGCATACGCATTATCGGTTTTGACTAATAAAATAGTAATTATTAATAAATGGAGTTAAATTCCTATACGCATGATTAAAATGTAAAAATAACATGTTTATGTAGAAACTTATAATTTTACATAACAAATGTATATATAGTGGGAAATAACAGCAGTCGAAATAAATCGAAAAAAATTCTAAATAAAAATATGTAATCAACATTATATGTTTGAATATTTTGATAATAATTAAAGCACTGGGATTAAACTGATTTGTATGTAATAGCTATACACTATGTATTATTTTCCTTATACTAGAACATTTAGAAAATAATATAACAATAAACATTGTTTAATATACAACTATCAAAATAGTAAAATTATTTTTGTTGTATATTACAAAACAAAACAAAACTAAACTTCAGTTCATTTCATTGATTTAAAGATTTTAAGTGCATTGAAAGAATGATTAACAGGTGGTGCAGAAACTCTCGATGTGCGAATGAGATTAGCTCGAGTGGATGGTTTTAGACCAAATGAAGAGAAAGTGCTGGAGCCTGTAGATAGAATATCTCGATGGTCCATCATGTTTGGGAAGTTCGAACTTTGTCGTACGTCCATAGGAGTGCCCCCGTAGGACGAGTCTGGAGATATACGGGGGAGATGAGACCGTTGGCCAAGCATGTTGTTACCCAAAATAGAGCGTTTCCCTCCTATACCATTGGCGCCATTCATAGTGGAGAGATTGTCAAGACTGCTGCGAGGAAAAGTTCGACTAGTGGCTGCGGTCTGGATTTTCTGCATGTCAGTCTTTAGTCGTTGAAGCTGCTGGGTGCTGGCGATCAATTTTTCGCGTAGCTCTTCGCATTCTTTGGTTACCTGGAAGAATCGAGATGCATGGCGTGATGATTTATTATAAACATAAATAAATGTAACAAAAAAATCGTTTCTCTAGCTGATGATTTACCCGATTAATTTCCTGTGTCATCGTCCTTTTTTCGTTTTCCGTCCTGTTAACCAAATGTTGGTACTCTTCTTCAATGACACGCCCTTTATCGAGCATCCTTTTACCAGTGCACTGGAGATACCGACACTCTTGCAACATTTGGAAGTTGGAGAAATTGATGGCTCGATTGCAGATATCCATAATTGTTTCCGAACTCTGGCCAAGTAGAATCATAGAGCGGAATTGTTCGTTGGGTTGTAGATCCACCTTAATTGATATAATATTTTCCAATAACACTCAAATTTCATTGGTGTGAATAGAGGATACTTCTATATTTTAAAGATAATATCAAATATATCATTAACAAGCTTGTTTTACTTTATAAATCAAACGTTGAAATAAAGCAAATATTCTAGAAAATGTGGTGATTCATTACAGATGTCTGCACAAAAATTAAGTAAAGGCATAATTGAATATACACAACATCACCATTCATGTCCGATAGAGATCGGACTCATTCCTACAGTAAAACAAGTTAGAATAGCATGTCGGTATTTGATTTTCATTTCCGTTTTCAGTTTATAATAATTTTGCAAGTCAATATTTTAAATACTAGTTTAATTGCTGGGCGAACTATATAGGGTGACGCAACAAAAATGTCTCATTTGTACGCAGTGTTTTAGAAAAAGCAAAATAATGCTACTAAAACACTGAACCGTCAGGAGCGGACTTCCCTATTTTTAGCTCGTGGAGCTGCTCCACTTATCCCAGCAAAGCCACCTGAAGACACCTATAGTATCAAGGTTACGGTTACGACAAAATATCCCATGAAAAAGACAATGCCAGTGCAGCATATCTACATATACAAAAGGAGTTCTTGGTATATAGGTAATAAATGATGTATAAATACTCAAGGCTGTGTCTGGTATTACTGTCTTCTAATCTCATATATAAGTTCTCCTGATTTTTTTACATTTTATTTGTTTTTATAGCTGGTCTAGGCTAACATCAGCTAGAATTTTCCTACTTTTTAATAATATATGTCAATTATTGTTATAATAAAGGTATCTAGATAAAGTGTCATATTAACAATCTTTAACCAACAATTCAAATTAAAACAATCAGTTTTTCAGCTATGTCAGTACCTATACTAGAAACTTTTGTTAAGCAGTTACATGACCATCAAAATGATGATGTAACAAATGAAATATTAGTACCAAAATATCCAAGAGAAACTTCCTTGCACAGGTTTCAAATTTAGGTTCAATAAGTTTTAAATTAAAGAGGTTAAATTGCACCTCATGGTGATGGGTTAATATAAACAATATTATCGGTGTTTATTTTATGTACACGATGTACATAAGTAATTAATCACGAAAATATATTAGAATTCTACAAATATCATGATTCTGGTCCTATATAAAGAAGTAAAATTATTAGTAAATTTAAGTAATATTAGATTTAATATACTTTTAAGATGCATGTTACGTATTTTTACATGTTATCAGTCTTTTACTTGTGCTTACATACAAGTACTTTATAAATCTTAAAACTTACATCAATGAAATCAAAGTTTTCAGTGAGAACAGTTTTGCAGGCGGGACATCTAATACCTGATCCATTATTTGTGAAGTTTGTGGGTGAATGTTCCATGCAGAAAATATGCTGGCATGAAGTGACACATGCTGTGTCTTCAAGCATTTTACGACATTTACGATAATTACATTTATAGTTCATTGTTCACAAACTATCTTTAATGTATCTATTTAGCAAAATAATCGATTTTTTAATCTGCTATATACTGTACACTCCTGAAAAACAAGAAAACACAAAAAACTATGTTGTAAATCTAGTCTAGGTTATATCAATAATTATAATATAAATGTATATGTATGTATTATAGACTTCTAAATAAACTATGTAGTAGATGTACATGATGTATCATTAAAGACTTTTGAAATGCCTTTTATTCGTTACTAATTTAATTATTATAATTATAAATAAAAATAATGAACAAAATCAAATGAAAATTATAAATGAATGAACAATAAACACTAATAAAATAACGTTTAAATATACTCCAGCAAATAGAGCAGATATATAATTGATAATTATTAATAATTATTACTATGCAAACCATTAGTTATATAAAGCAAAATCACATTAATTTATTGATCTCACCAAAAAGAAAATTTTTCATTAATTATGTACTTATTTGTAACATACTTTGCAATTAATGATAATAATCACATTATTAAATATACTTAATGAACTGTGTGTATATATATTATACTTATAAAATTCAAGTAATTATATACTGTATAAAGTATAATACAATAAAATAACAATAACATAAGTCGCTTATAATAATAATAATGTGTTTATTAAACATATACACAAGATACATATATATGTGACAAAAATCAGAAAGGAAATAGAAAAATTTGATAGACTGTACAATAAAGTTGGGGAAAAATATATATAAAGTCAAGAGAAAGCATGCAGTTAAGTAAAATTATTAGGTACTATTTAAGAGAATAGTCATGGATGGAAAAATGAATTTGTTTTTGGATGTTCAATTATAGGGAATAGAGAATCTTCTTCCACTGGGAAGAAGAGGAGGGGTCTTTTGTAAAGAATATGATTTGTATTAGTCATAGAGTATTTAAAGATATTTTTACTAGCTGGGGTGTCGGAGCCGGGAGGGAGGGGGCAATTGCCCCTAAATATTCTCATACAAGGGTGCTTAGTGCGCATAAAGTTAAAATAAAAGGACACAAAAAGCTGTTGAAATAAAAAATTATTAAAGGTTAATGTAAACCTGTCTAGGCAACTATGTGTGTAAGTCCACAAAAAGATGTATAAGTGCCTAGTGTGTATACAGCTTTTATCATAGATAAAACTTTAGAAAGTGTATAGTCCTTGTGGATCTTTTTATTGTTTAGGAAATAATTGGATATTCGCAGTGGCTATTTGCAAGGTCAATCGGATTTTTTCTATGGCACTTCTGGACAAGATCTCATGAGTATAAATGAGTTAATATTTATATATAAATCGATGTAGAGAATGATTAAAATGGAGGAAAACTGTGTATAAATAATCAAAAAACTTAACAATGTCCCTTTATAAATATTAAACAATTCAACAACATAAAACATGTAATAATTCTATTTTTATGATCAATGAAAACAAAATTGGTTTTAGACATATGATAATAATCTATCATTACAAAAAACAATATGTAGCTAATTATATATACTTAACAAATGATATAGCATTGCTAGATAAAATTATTTATATAAACTTTTTACAGTTGTTTTACAAACTCTATTGCAGCAGCCTCTCCATACACAGGACCGTCCATGCGTGGTGAAGAGTCACATCCTCCTAGAGGTATGTGCAGAACATGGTGGATCTAGAGTTGACACTCGATAGACAGTCCCCAAGTCCAAGGTGATATCACAAGCTGAAGGACTGAATGAAGGAGGGTTCTTATTGTGTGCCCGTTGCAGCAAATGGCAAACTTCGGTGGATGGCAACCATAGCTCTAGCCCAGCCCAACCAACAGGCCTTGGTTGGTGGTATTAGGTCTTCTGTTCCCCACTAGATCAGCTGACGACAGAAGACGGATTCCGAATGATCGTCAGCAACACCAATAATGACAACAAAAACTAAGCATTGGATCGCTTACATAATATGGCGGCAACTGACAAACTTTCACTGTCACAAGAGAAAGCTTAAAAAGAATACTCTACTTGCAGATTCCTCAGGAAAACAAATCGAGTTTTCGCCAAAAATTCAGTGTAAAGCACCCACCACCCACCACTGAACGCACCATCACCAAGGTGCAAGAAGAACTAGATAAAGATCTTACAGCAAACAGATATAGAAAGCAATCCAAGTCCAGTCTCTTCATGTCTAAACATCCTCCAATGGAACATTGAAGGCATAAGATCAAAATCCTCAGAACTTCAAATCCCATAAAAGAAAAATGTAGACCTGGCGTGTCTACAAGAAACCAAACTATCTGAAAAAACACAATGCAACATCAAAGGTTACCACCAAATAAGAAACATTAATCCCACAAACAACCAAGGTGCGGTTATCATATTCCTTATCAAAGACGGAATAAGCTTCCAATCCATCGATTGCAACTGCACTGATCCAGACGACGAATACACTGAAAGTCAGGTCATAGAAATAGCAAAAAACAAGACCAACATCACCTGCGTAAACCTCTACATCCCACAAATACGACCAAACAAAAAAGACCAAAGAGAACAAAAATTCCAAGCAATCGCTCTACCATGGAAAGAAGCACATATAATCATGGATGATGTGAATGCACATGCAAAAGAATGGGACCCGCTGGAAAATGAAGACAGCATAGGAGAAGATATTCGAGACACAGCTCAATCTGAAAACTCCGAAATCCTAAACGAAGGTAGTCCAACATTCCTTTCAAGAGCACATGGCACCGAAAGCTCCCCTGACATAGCCCTATGTAAAACTAACTTGAGAAACCAAGTTACTTTCAAAATACAAGAATATGCAGGTTCAGATCATAGACCCATTTTGATAACTGTAAAATAACACTATCTAACAGAAAAGCCAGAAAAAACAAGATTGAACTTCAAGAAAACTGATTGGAATATCTACAAAAAAAAATCTCTTCAAACAACAACCGTATATAAAACTACAAAAATATTACCAAACTTATCATCAATGCAGCTAACTCAGTTATTCCAAAAGCCGAAAAAAACAAGGAAAAATATCAGGGTTCCTACTAGCTTTTCAAAAAAATATCCAGGACTTATCCAGGATATCAAGGAGTGACCTGATAAAATATC
>JAYRBW010070317.1:0-26856 GCA_036023295.1 Invenusta paracnida | reverse complement strand
ACAAAAATCTACATAATACATAATTATTATCTACAAAGTGTATTTTAGTGAAGCTTAAAATCATAGAGATATTTCTACGATTTTTTGTATATTAGTAAATTTGGTACGTAAAAAAAGTCAGGGAAAAAAATTCTCGAAAAAGCGTACGGACCATGTTTATAAGTAGGTATATAATATATATTTATTTATTTATTTATACTTTGTTTTTTACCTTTACTGTGTTTCTTGTTTATAATGATATACGAGAATGGAAAACAGTGTCAGTTCAAGCCGAAAACGGTGATCAAGCGATTTGCAGATTGCAGCATGGATGTTGACAGTCAAAGCAAGCGAAGTCGCGGTAATATAATGTCATACTCCTTACATCTTCGCCATCTATTGGGTATTATTTATTTCATATATATACTTCTGTTCGATTGGTCCTATTTATGCTAGCCGATGACGGTAAAATCTCCTCTCAACAAGAGAAAGAAAATGTAGCCCCGTTCGAGAAGCATTTCCCAGTAGCTGATGAAGTGGGCGTTGCTTGCTTGGTCCGAGTAAGTTGTCTAATACGTTTTATAAATAGCACCCAAATTTCTTCGCTTCCTGTTTAATACTAAACTCATAGGCCTCACATGGTTTTCAAGAAGTTGTGAAAAATATGTTTACTTGTATTTTGCTTATTTTAATGTTTTTCTACTATTAGGAACTTATTGTTTTACCTACCTGTTTGATTGTTTTTAAGTATTGCATCTAACTTTCTTCGTAATAATATGTTTGTGTAATGTAAGACATACTACGATCTACTTTTATAACTAAAACTTTAATCATGCCAATTAAATATATTAATAAATATTTCTTTTGCTAAATTGCTATATAGATAGTTTATTGAAACTTGTACTTTCAATGGATATACTTGTAATCCTATCTTGGTTCTCCCTCATCACATGAAATGATGTCAGTTATACCTAGACAATATTATTATGCTTTAATCTCTTCATCATTCGTTTCTTGTATATATCGATTAAGTATTTTAAAATGAATACCGCATTTTTTTATTTTTAACTTTGATAATATTAATTTGTGGCTTGACTTCTTTCGTTTGTGGTGAAAGAAGTTAGTATTAAATAGCTATTACTGTCTATGTTGCTATTAATTTTTATTTAACAAGCATGGTTTGACTTTATTTGCCAATTATTTTTAATTTTATTCGGCTCTCATTTATGTCTAAAGAAAATGTTTACTAACACCTGATAATGATATGTGTGTAATAATCTGTTTCATTTCATTATTTTCTGTCCACTGATTACCTGTTTTATGTATATAATTAACATTGTTAACTATATAGCTATACATATTTCTATACATAATAAAATCCAATGTTTAAAAGTAGTTTTATTTAAATCGGAAGTGTGTACCTTGAATGAAATGCTTCTGTTA
This sequence comes from Invenusta paracnida, assembly GCA_036023295.1. Classification (NCBI taxonomy): domain Eukaryota; kingdom Metazoa; phylum Platyhelminthes; order Proseriata; family Coelogynoporidae; genus Invenusta; species Invenusta paracnida. Next base: position 25,434 of record JAYRBW010070317.1, on the reverse strand, counting down.
TATCGAACGCATTATTTATAATAAAATATTACAGATAATTGCAAAGTAAAAGCAAACATATTGCAATATCACTTGTAATAGCATTCTTCTTATTTTAACTATTATAAACGTATGATTAGTACGAGTATGTTTAGCTTATAAGCCATACTTTGTTTTTATTTTGCTTTTTTTGTTTTGTTTATTTTTTACCTAGATAGGTGAAAAACGTAACATGCTTATTATAATTAATTGTTAGAGATATTGCCGACCTTCAAATTATATGTATTATAAAAGTAGTATAATAGTAATATGTTTGGTACATATTTTCAGACTTATTTGATATATTCTCCTGTGAGTATTTTACATTTGTTTAGATGCCCACAAAATCCATTCTCTTCGACCTCCCCTATTATCAGGTCTATGACAAAATGGACTCTCTAAAACTGACAGATTTGGTGGAGGTGTTTGGCATCTTCAGTCCTCTCAAGAAGGATAAGTCGGTTGGAGAAGCTGAAAGTGAACCAATGGAGAACGACTGTCTTCAGATCTTGACAAGACACGTACCTCAGATACATGCTCTTGTTCTCCAAAGACTACCCCACGATAACCCCCTATTACCACGAAACGTTTTCAGTCAACAAACTGGTTAGCTTTATTTTGACTTATATTTATTGTAGGTATATCTACTAAGAACCAAGTCTTTTCATAAATATTTGCCTTGATTTTTTATAAACTGAGAGAGATATACTGAATGCATAGGTCACTAACCTATGTATTTCTTATATTTATTTGATCAAGCGTAATACCCGATACTCGTAATTTGAACAAATCTTAAAAAAGTATTTACATGCCATAAATCAACACTTAACTCAATTACCAATGTTTAATTATAAAGCTGTAAAATATATTAATGAAACGTTAATTTAAAAATATATATATTCGAAATTCAATTATATAATGCATATTATAATTGACTGACAATTATAATAACTACTTAGAAAAAAATTGTATATACAGAAAAAAAGTTGTTGACGTTTTATTCATAGAAATTAAACAATACAGTAAATACATATATATATGAAGTAAAAGAAATGTCTATGGTTTTATTATAATAATGATAAAAGTTTTACACATTGCCTAACATATTACTTATTGTAGTGTAAAGTAGTATGTGCATAATAAGTCTTCAGATTTGTTTTCTTGATAAATTCCATTATTGCTGATTCTGACGGTATGATTGAAAATTTATTAAAATAACAAGTAATAAGTATAACATTTTTAATATGAACGAGAGAAAGTGATCTAAGATCATTGTTGCTAAATAGACTGTATTTTCCATTTAGTAGTAAAATGTAAAAAAACTCGACGAGGATGGGATTCGAACCCACGCGGGGAAACCCCAATGGATTAGCAGTCCATCGCCTTAACCACTCGGCCACCTCGTCACGTTGTCGTAATGAATATTTAACTTATGACCGGCTTTAATAAAATACATAAAATAGACTGTTTACAACCATTTAAATATCAGACAATTGCAGTTAGATAGGTTTATATTTTTGTATGTGAGAGATATCTATGTCGTTCAATTTATATAATTATGTACATAGGTTTATGGGTAGTAATTATTAATCGACTGTTAAATTTGTATTGCTGTAAATATTTCTAAAATTAACTACATAAGTGTCCTAGTTTAAGGCACAGGTGTTCAATCATTCGATATACACAATATGCCAAAACTTACCTATTTACATTTTGATCTCATAGTATAAATGTTGTACTATACTAGGCAGGTAAATGTATTATCGTAACTGTTCAGAAGTGTAATTGAAAGTTCGCAGTCAACATTTTGAGGAAGTGTTTGTTCCGGTGAACATTAGCAAATGAAACACTGAAAAATGTCTTTTGTAAAACAAAAACTTGTTCAAGTAGGAACATTGAAGGTCTTGCTGTATACAAAAATATTTTGCATACTCGCTTCTAAAGAGTTAATATAAATAACTTTGTATGAGATTCATTTTGTTCCCCCAACAACTAGTTTAAAAAAATGGATTTCGACAAGTACCTATTCAAATATTGACAATACTGTCCAAATTTAGATAGTTGAAACAGATTATCTTAGGTATTAATTAAGTCTTATACTAAAGGCAGATATACTTTTAAGCTTTTATAAGTTTTATACCTCATTTTATGCGTTTCTAAATGAAATCCAACATTCAAAGTCTATATTACTTGCCTATTAAAATATAAACCAGAGTAGGGAACGACTTAAAACATGTGCGACACTTAATTGAAGTAAAACAGTGACTTTATGCCATTTTTATACCAATACCTATACACCGTTATACATTGTTTTCCTTAATTTTTAACTTGTGTGTAGGTAAATCTTTGATTTTATTCGTTTTAATTTTGGTACTGCAAGACGTTATTTGATCTCATTGTATGATATGTATATATATGTATTTACTACACTAATAATATTTTATTAGCTTCTATATTTTAGTCCTGTTCTTACCTTCTCACAATGTGCTTTATCTCTAAATTAACATCGGAAATAGCATAATCTCTTGTTATATTGATCATTTAACAAGCTCTTAAATAATTGAGTATTTCAAAAATAGGTTCATTTTGTTAATATCGTTTAATTACTTCAGTTAAAATAATTTGCATTGTTTTTTTTAATATTATCATGTTCTCCTTTACAAAACAATAATCCAATCGAATTTGGGAAAAAATATCCCAAAGAGATTTGTTTTCATATTTCTGACAATTTAAAAATCATTAAATTATACAAGCTATAGGAAATATTGACACTTTTTATAACCTTAATATTTTAATCTATAAAATTGCAACATGAGAGGAGGAATTCTTTATGTGTAATCTATGGGTTGAACTATTAAAAATCGCGTCGAAAATTGTTATAAAAAAGTTTTACTATAGATTGTGTAGAACTTTTTATTTATTTATACTATGCTATTTAGTATAAAAAATAACACTAATTATTAACAATTTTATTATAAACTACTTTCAAATACGACCCCCGACTCTTCCTCGTATACAGAGATTCCCTAAAAGCCGGGATTTTATAAGATCGATCATTACATTTCCTTCTCTGCCTCCTCCTACCATTTCCAAATCCAGCGTATTCTTTGGTCCCATCTGTGACTACACTCTCGCGCCAATTGCCCGCCTACTTCCATACTGGAACCTACCGCTGGTGACGCCAGGGGCGGCAGCTTTCGTCTTCCACAGCAGCCGACAACAGGAGTTCAAGACGTTGACGCGGGTGGGCCAGAACCACATCGATCGTACCATTGGCCTGTTCTTCTCGCAGATATTCAAGTGGAACAAGTGGCTGGCGGGGAAGTACATCTACGAGTCGGACTCGGAAAGTTACTCCCTGCCGAGGTTTTGTAAGTTTTTTGGTGCTTATGTCACCCGGAATGCCGAGACCTTTATCAAGGGCTGGCCATTGAAGCCCTACTACGAGATCTACCCGAAGACCATCCAGAATGATAAGGCTATTGAACGTGCGCTGAAGGAGGAAATTGGTTTGGGGGTGGGAGGTAAGTTTCTTTTCAATTGAGTTGAATGCATGAAACATTTGCGCTAAGTATTTATCTATCTTTCAATTGGAAGACATGTATTTTTCTCCTGAAAAAGATAATACTAGTAGATTTCTGATCAAGTCATATGTTTAAAACATTGGAGTGCAAGTGCGCTAATGTTTTATATTATATAGGTATGCACTTTTAATATTATGTTTTATTCTTAACAATGGAAATTACTTTGAAGCACAATACATATTATGTATAATTTTGATAAAATGTAACATTTCTATAATAATATCTGCAATACTGTACATTTAGCGCTAATACCTATCACAATATTAATTAAATTTGTTTTAAGAGGTTCAACTAAATAATCTATTTCATATAGTTATTAGGGTTTCAACAAATGCAATATATAATTCATTTCATATTATATAAAAATATGTTCATAATAATCTATTTTATTTAATATTCAAGAATAATATCCGTGTTGTAAATATGTTGCTTATTTAATATATTGATATGTACTCATATACAAATCGATAACTATATAGTACATATATACTATATACTATATACCATATCATACACATAGGTACTATTACAGTATATTATTATTATTACATTATTTATTTCGTTTTTTGTAATTGTTCGCCACATAATGTCAGTGTTAAAACTCTATTTATTTAAGATTATATATTCCCAATTTAAATAATCTATTTAAAAAATCATATTATTTTTAGAAATGGAAATAATTAATGGATGCACAGCTTACATACGTACTTATACTTAATGTTAGCAAATCAATTAATTGATTTTCAACATTATTTAACGCTATATTCTAAGAGGTAAGACAAAAATGTTGTCAATCGATAAATCAATAAATATAAATTCTACGAAATTATGGTGAATATAATACACGTTTATCTTAATTCTAGTATAGTTTGTATATGTGATAGGGACATGCCATAATTGGCTAGAAAGTCTTCCTTGAAAGTCGACAGAGCTCCGGTGATCAAGTGATTATAGTGTTCACACTGTACTCATAAGGGAGGGGGTTGTACTCCACATGTCACTAATGAGCACCGTGAGGAGTGCCTGACTTTTGGGAAGGTAATCGGTGATAAGTACAATTATTTGTTTATACGCGCGTTCTCCATGCTGTAAATTATGTGCCTTTCAATTGACATTTTTAATACACATTTCAATATTATACATAGATCCTATTTCAATAACTACATATTACTTATTTAAATAATACTTTCAGTTAAGTACACTTATTTTATTTTTATTCAGTATATTCGTGTTTCATTATTATAAATTATAAATCTCAGAATTGTGATTTAATATAAAACTTGTATTAATTTGTAAAAACAAATATGTGCAAATCTGGTTAGACAGCGTAAGGTCCCTTGTATATGAATAATATCCCATGCGGTGAACTTAAAATAGATTAAAACCAATTAAGTACCACTTACATGCATTTTCAAAAATAGTAGCATCAACTATCATAGGTGATACTTTGGCACTGATGTTGCAATATTTTCACAGAAATGTTCGAACTTCATTAGGAAAGTCCTGAAGAAGATGTAACATGTGTAAATGATTGCCCTAGTCTATTCTTTATATACCTACTATACATTATATAATATTTCGTATGGAATTAATTTGCTAATTGTTGTCAGCAACACTGCAGCATCCTTGAATAGTTGGTATTCGTCGTATAAAGTTTAATATAATTATACAATTATAGTTTTATACTGGTATTACTTATTACTTACTCAAATAATACATTAACTAATCAAAAACGTTTTCATTGTATTATATTCAAACGATGTCAAGGCATACATAACATTATAAAAATAAAAATAAATATTGTATAATTAATTTTACAAAGACGTCATGTATTTTTATTAATAATACAATTATTGTAAAATGAAGAAATGTAATTTTGAAACATTTACCTATTGGACATAATATATTAACACACCCAAACGTATTCAGTTATTTTATTTGGTACGTTATAACTTTTATAGTTTATTTTTGTAGGTATATCTTGTTTTATATGTTGAAATATTGATTCGTTATCCTTTATCTATTTATTATTATGCTACAAGGTGTTATCATTTTATACATACATAAACCATGATATATATATATTGAAATAATTGTTCATATACATGCTTTTATTTACTTATATAGAATCATATACTTTGAAATATGTTTATGCATACATATCTAGCTATACATGTGTGCTTAAAAACCAAAATAATATTTTGTCCATCTTCATTGATTATTGAGAATTGCACATTTAAGTTGTAAATTTAAAAGATAAACAATCTCAGGCCTGCAATCGTCATTTCACGCGAGTTTGAGAATGTTAATTGTGGCACAGTGGTACAATGCTGTGGCACAGTGGTACAATGCTGTGGTACAGTGTGCTGTAGATTGTCCTTTATCTTGATAGGAAATCCAAGCTCTTTGTAGAACTCTTTACATCAACAGTATTCAACAGTATCAGTTGCCTTCAGTATTCAACGGCCTTCAACAGTATTCCTTTTTCTCTTAAGCTCTACTTCAAGTAGATGTTTTTTTCTTCCACTTGATATAATATTGGAATAACATTTATATTGACCTCTAGGGGGAGAGAGAGAGCATCTTAGATAATAAATGTGTGAGGAAGTAAAGATATATTATATGTGAACAATTTCAAGTATTGAGTTGATTTCGTTCATAGCTTGCGGTAAATTTTCTTTCATATACATGTGTGTAGTCGATGTTCTGTCTGACTACAAAATAGACGCAGTCACACATTAAGTTGTCTCAAAATTAATGAAATGTTCTTGATTAAATGCTGAATTAGTTTTTTTATTTATTAGAAATATTAAATGTCGTGTTTTGCGACTTTCTTGCTTGGGAAAATAATTTATTTGTGAAACAGAGTACGGTTACACTTAGATGGCATTGTAGGTATATTAAAAGGAATAAAATTATAAAGTTTTAGTTTTTTTTCAATTGAATGTTTCATAGAGCGATAAACATATATTATATATGAACGTATTTATCATTATTATATGCCTATATATGTTTTTATCTAACACATATCAATAACTAAAATATACAATTTAACTAATACATTTTTGTAATATACATGTTATTAACTACAAACTGTTTTTAAGTATACAATGAATTATGTACATACATAAATTTCAAAATGGTAGCTTATTTTAATTATTCAACCTGTATTATAAAAGGTTACTTTATTTTAATTAACATGATATTTAATCATTTTCTATATTCAAAATAAATAAATATTATGTATATATTGTTATACTTTTCAAACACATGTTTTTTATATAAGTTGAACAGCCCTAATTGAAAATATTTATTTAATATAAACACATGTTTTAAATAAAGTTGATCTAAGATTCACAAAATCGATATATTTTTGCGCATGTATATTATGTAATAAATACTATTCATTCCTGTATTTGATTAAAAGGCATAAATAAAAAGTGTTATTAAAAAGATTGTATTACATACCTATTTTGAAAATTATTTATGTATTTGGTTATTTTTGTATAATATACATAATATGATACTCGTGTTTTATTTGAGTAGTATATTTCAAATAAACAGAATACTAAGAAATAAGAATATATTTTGAAGTTTATTGAACGCCTGCACTCGTTAAACTTTCAACAAAATATTGTGTTTTTGTTACGTTATCCAGAACAGGTTTTTAAAATCAGTCTTTCTATAGCATTATAATTGTATATTATATAAACATAAGTGAATACTTAAGTGAAATAAAAAATAATAAGTAATTTATTATTAATCTAAATATTAACTTCTATGATATTAGTTATTTATAGTATCAACATACGGTATATTACTTTTACTAATTAATGCTCATGCCAATATTTAGTGATAATTATATTTTATAAAAATGTAATAATATGATTTGTTTATTTTTAGTTTATGTGTAATTTTGTATACTTATTGAAATGTTTACTTTTAAGTAATAGTAAGTAGTCTATTACTTTAATGTAATATAAAATGTGTAATATATCATTCGCCACGCTTTAGAATAACAATAATTTATAAATTGCATGTTTTTATTTCAGGAAAACGCATTTGCTCGTTCCATTAAGTAAGAAAATTATTATTTAAAAGAATATCAATAGAATTCACATAATATATCCATAAACAAAACTGATTATATCAGGTACAGGAATAAATTTAGAGTTATGTATAAATTGTGTCTTTCAATGTATTCTTAATTCCATTAAATAAATATTATAAAATACCTATAAATATTAGTTAATTCATTAAAATGGACGCTTTCATTAGAATTGAGCGATTGCTCAAATTGTCCTCAGACATTGCGCAATCCTACAAAATCACTATTTTATCGGTTCCCCTATAATGATATAATAAGTTGGTACAGTCTTATTTCTTCTTTTACCACAGGTAATATTGACAAAATAATTTTTTAAAAGTGTTTTTCTATATTATAATTAATTATTGTTTTTAAAAAAGGTTTACAAATTTATTTTAATAATTACAAATTATCGTATTTTTACAATCTTATTTATATAACATGTGTGTAAATTTTATTATATACAGGGAATATAATAAGCTATATAAATGTTCGTGTAATATAACTATAATGCACCTAAACAAAAATATTGATAATAATTGAATTCTGGGCAGCAAATAAACATATATTTAATAAAAGACTAATATAAACTGATCATATTTATAAAATGAAAATGATACAAATGATATGAATATATATTGTTTAAGATAATTATAGCAGTAATACATAATTTAAAACAAATAATAGAAAAAATAAATTTTGATGTCCATATTTTATAAGAATAAATGTTTCTCAATATGTATATTATATCGTATGCAAATTTTAGAAAATATTTGTTTGTATTTTTTTAAATACAATTCGTACGATAAAATTAAAACTTTAAAGAACACAAAAGCAAATATTAATTTATTAGTGACATATCTCTTTAAAGGCTGCATTGTTGTATGCATTAATACGCAGTCTGCTAGATCATTATCATGAGATCGGTTTTATCAGATGTGAAAAGAAATGATTATGCCATATTACAGAATAATCAGTTGACCAGAGAGATGTCTACTCCAGATTAATTGCGATTAATTGTGGTGGGCACATTATGCTTTTTGTTTACAGTCAATACGTGCCCGCATAATTGTATTACGCTGTACATTACATAACACATTACAATGTCAGTTTCTATGTCCGTCGTATATCATTATTTATAATCTCGTTTGATTGATAAACAAGACTGAGATAATTATCACAACTATGGTAGGTCTATGCGTGTCTACAATAGGTATGTACTTTAGTTTGAAAATGTATAATTAATAACGAAATTCCCTAAAAATAAATCTCCTGGAAGCTTTGTACTATTTCTTATTTACAGTTGTATTATAACAAAACAGAAGAGGCTACAAGCTTTTCTTACCTCTCTGTCGGTGTGTTATGCCTCCAATATTTAATCGCTCGTCTCGTTCGTTAGCCAATTAAAAATGAGTATTCAACACCGATGCGTCAAAAACTAGTAGGCGCTGCAGTGATTGAAAAAAAGATTAACCTGTATTGGACGGTTGTTTGTATACATAGGTACATTAATATAAATATATATATATATACTCAAGAAGAATTGACGTAACTTACAAAAGAGCATTTGATCACGTCGGAATTGCCAGCATGTTGTTTCATCATGCAAAGTTAGTTAAATCACAATTTGGTGTAATGTTTCTCTTGATCTTAAGGTTATGAATGGCGCATTTCCATATATTTAAAATGTTAATTCATAACTTTTACTGTGCCAATTCATTTTACAATTCTATTTTAAAAAGTGTGTAAAGTTTAAGTGGTTATTTTAATTTTAAAATATCCTTTATCCAAAGTGTCTTTATTTTAATAAGTGCTGCGCAACCGAAACTTGGAATTATATCTCAATGCCTACTTTCGTTGATGGCTTTTTTGTGGCCAATTTTATCCCGGTACTTGTTGTTGTTCTTTTTATTTTACAACAAAATTCCTGTCAACTCAATACCACTACTAATAATCCCGAGGTGGCCAAATCTTCCATGAAAATTGTGAAAATACTCGTAATGGGGCCTGAGAGCGACCTGTACCCCTTCTCGAATCCACGAATTCGACCTGCAGCGGATATTGCTCTTGAACGGGTAGCAAGAGACAACCTGTTAGCCGATTACCATCTCCACATCACCTATTTGGATACCAAGTGCGACCCGACTCCGGGTTTTGTAGAGTTTCTCAAATTCATCCAGACGCCAGTTTGTAGGGAGGTTGATGATGACAGGGATCATACGACAACGACGGGTCTACTGGATGACCTTGAGGGCGTAAAGGGGGGTGGAAGCAGTAGCAGATCGTCCCGGGGACACCGTGAGGGTACTCGACTCAAGGATGTCCAAGTTTTTATCGGTCCAGTCTGCTCCTACATGTTGTCGACGTTAGCGAGGTACAACTCGCACTTGTGGCGCATTCCGATTGTCACGGTGGGTGGTCTAGCCCAGGAATTCCGCTACAGAAACAACCCAGACCACGAGTCAATTGTCGAGGCTTACAAGTACATCACAGTGGCAGGTGAGTGACATTGCTTGTCTATTCTATTAGCAGATTTTATACAATATATACTAAACAAATGTTCTACCGAGCGCCATCTATCTAGAATCTGATCAGACTCGGTAACATATGACAATTAGCAATTTTCTATGCTCTAGATAATAATGTTTACTCTTAACTCACATATTCGTATTGTATATGTAGAAAACTGTATGAAAAGTGAATTTCAATAAATGTATGATAAGAATGTTTCAGATATAGTACTATTATATTTTCTTGTTAAGGATTTAAGTAAATTGGATTAAATCAGACATATATTATTTGCCAAAATGCATTTACTTATTTATAAATGTTTTAATTGCAATACAACCTAATTTGCTTATTTTAATATTGATTTGGTCAAACGTTAATATGAGGTAATTTTGACTGCTACTTTTTATAATGTCTAACGCCTGGGGTTGCAATAAAATATGTACTCGAAAACAATTTAAACAAAATTTGTAGCTAACTCAATACTAAAAATAGGTTACCCCATTTTATCTATACTTGTAAAATAATTAATTTTGTCATCATTTTGTGTGATACGACATTATTTGAAAATCTCCTGGTCTCAAGCACTTTAATAGTTAGGGCCCCGTTTTGATACAAATTTTGTATGCTATAATCGCTAAACTCAAATATTGCAAAATGGTAATTACGCAGAGCTTGAAAAATGAATTTAATTATTGTCATCGAGATATTTAGATTAATTATCATGTAATGCACTTAATCTAATTTTATTTATTTTATTATTGCATATCCATAGTTGAAAAACATGTATTTGGACACAAGTAATGCCTGCTAGTGTAGCACTGAAGTTTGATTGATAGTCAATAAACGTTTATTTTTTAATTGCCATATTTTTTTCCGCCTTTAAAAAATGTGTTTTGCAATTTGAATGGAAGCCAAACTTCATGAAAAATGTTATGGTTTATTGTAACTGTTCATGGTTAAAAATTAATTATATACATATAACCGATAGAACAGAGGATAGATAAATAAAGCATCAACATATTAATATAAATATAAATATATTGTTAGTAAATTGTCGAAATAGTTGTTTATTCATATTTTGCAGTTTCTAATACATTTCGAAAGGGTACTTTGCTTGGTAATTTTTTTTAAAGCATTGTTGTGACAAATTGGAAATTTGATATATCAAAATAATTGGAACATAAATAGATTCAGATTCAGATTCTTATTTGAATATAAGTATAGAATTACAAAGCATAATTAATATAGCAGGGTATTATTATTATTATCATTTAGACATAATTATAAAGTTCTTGTTGGTAACTGACATAACATTGCAAATGTATTTCAATGCAAAATATATATCATTTGTATAGGGCAAAAGAAAAAGGCCACATTAAAAATAGTTTTTTTTCGTATCAAAGAAGTTTGGTAAACAATATCCACAGGTACTTAAAATGAGTAATATACGTTTTTAATTATAATTATTTAAAACGTTTGTTTATTTTTAAGGACTGTATAATTTTAAAAGTATAATATATACATAGCGTTAATTTAATTTCATACATTTATATTTGAAAAATTAGAAAATTTTCTTTTGACCTATTATTATTACTATTTAGTAAAACAAGCTTAAATAAATGCATTTAAAATAAGCATAAATCAAATATATGTACGGCAGAACTAAAACAATAGCACTTTTATATAACAACATAATTTGTATTCATTTGATTAGATATTTATTCAATTTATTAAAATTAGAAACGCTTTAATTTGATATTTTGTCAATGTACCACAAATATATTATGTGCATTTTTATATTACTTTAAAATAAGGGTACATCATTTTATTTAAACACCCTTTGTTACAACCAAGTTTTCATGGATTATTTACTAACTGGTAGCATTAAACATTACACAAAGAAAGGTATTTCATTGTAACAATGATATACAAACATATATTATGAAGCGGTTTTGATACCATACAGACTATTTAGAAAGATTAAAGAATATAAGAACATTTTGACAATAAAATAAAAAGTCATGAAGCTTAATCTTTTTGTTTAAAAAAAATATTTTATTGAAACATACACTTTATATATTTCAAATTACCTGCATATTTGGTCCTAATAAAGTCTTTAGATATGTCGATGAACTTTTTTCAATAGTTCAAACTTCCAGTAGTAAGTGCAAGGACAAGTTCTTCTTATATTGAAGACCAGTTTGCCAACTTGTGGAACGTATTTAAGTTGATTTTGTTCCTGCTATAGCCGTGTATACAAAAAAAGAGGTTAAAGCTAAGAGATCGTTAAAATATTCCCAATTTGCGTTATTGATTTTGTATATTTTAATTTTAAAACTACAAACATATATCGGCCACTAAAATGGTACATACACTGCAAGTTTATCTCTTAATATATAGAGTCTGTAAACATCCACAACAAAGTCAGATAACAAATATTGAAGTTTGTATACAAAGATCCTGAAGTCCAAGTTCCGATTTATTGCCTTGTCAATTTATAATAGTAGAATTATGCCAAATCTATTTTTAACAAAAACAAGAAATTTAAAAAGTTGTCGAAAATCGCGATAAATGCCTGAATAAGCATTTTTACTCAAATCAGCTGTAGCATAAATTCTTGACACTGATATGACACATTTACCTTGATTGGCATTGTTTTATGAAAGAACGGTGTCCCTGAACTCTGCTTTTACCTAGATAGTATTGTATACAAGGCAAACTATTGCAGTCTACACGAGGCACGTCGGTTATACGTAGTATATATTAGTACCTCTAACTGCGTTAAATGCCTGTTTTTTGGCCACATTTCAAGTGTGAACGATGTTATCTGCATGGGGGTTATAATATGAAGGCTAACGTACTTGTCTAATTGAAAAGTGCACACAACAAGGATTTGAACTCGCCCACTATTATATTAAGCAAACATACTGATTTATAAACTGTCTAAAATGTTGTCATTTTGTTGTGTGTAAAATATTGATTTTAAATTTAGTTTTTATCCTGCCTTTAACACCTGCATTTTAAATTACTGAGCTAAAATATGACGGTTAATTATCTATCCACTGTTCTCGATTTTACGGAAAAATGTGAAAACGTGATATATCATAAATTGAGAAAGCTTTAAATATTCACTCTAACTTTAGTTGATTAAATATGTATGTAAAACAAATATAATTTTAGATAATAAAGACATGCCATTTATTTTAAAAACATGGTTTAATATGTCTGGTAGGTATATAGTACAAATCAAAAAATTCAATTGATAATCACGTTATAGCTGACAATTATAGATTGGCATTATAGATTAATTCGATAAGCAAAGTTTTGGCTTATAATTAATATAAAGTCATTAGTGTATAATTATTAAATTGTATAATATTTGCATTCTAAATATGTATCTGAGTAGAAAACTGAAAAATGACCTGACATAAATATAATTATAAGTATCATCAGTTAGTGACCATTCGAGTGATCCTATAACTAAAGTTAGGAAGTCAGGCCAGCAAGTAATTGGTAATATAGATTTAACGCTGATACATTATAACATATTTTTAAAAGGCAGACAAAACCATCTTGTATACGGGAAAATAGAAGTCAACTGGAAGATCTTACTGTAAGCTCGACCTGACAAAATTAACCTGGATAGATTATTCTTTTCTTCCTTCTGTGAACATTTTCAAATGGATACATCATAGTGGTGGGCGAAAACACGGTTGTAGAACGCCGAGAGTTATAAATACACATTGTTAAAGTAATGACAATCTCTTGTAATACTCATTAATGTCGAATCAATAACCTTCGCTTTTTTTAGCGTACAAACAAACTTATAGCGTGATTTAGATTATGTTTTTACTATAAAAAACATTTGCAATAATATTGAATTGAATTGAATAATCAATTAAATGCTATTGTAAATTTTGCTAAGTAGCGCACACACTTTAAGTTAGATACGATACATGAGTAAATACATGAAATACACATATTTTTACTATGCATTATAGTATTATAGTACGATATTGATTAATATTTTTTAATCAAATATCAAATATCACATAATAGCTTTATATATACAAATAGTAGTTTTTTTGTATTATTCCAAAATTTATTATGTTTCTGACGTTACTTTCAATATAGAAGTTCTACTATTATGAAATCACTATGTTCTACGGACAAATCATAATATTATAGTTTATAACCAATTAGTGATTCTAATAACATCATTTTAAATATACATAATAGTTATGTTATCTGGGCTTACATTGATTCATTGGATTTCAGAATATTTTGTACATACAACTATACGTATTGAAACTGTTTTTATATAAACTTTCATGGATATATAGTTCTATTTATGTATATCTAAATCATAAAGTATTCGATAATTTTAATACGTACTTAAAAAATAATTATCATATTTTATTCTATTTTTATATATTAAAGCGCATATTATAAGAACCTCTTCTAGTCTTCAGAATATTTTAATATAGTTAGGAAATAAATTTAAATATGTCCCATATTAGATATAATATATATGATAGATCTATGAAATATAGAAAACATTACTATTTTTGAGTTAATAGTTGTATGTATTATGATTCTCATTAACTAGGTAAATATATTGTATACAGGGTGTCTTTAAAGTTTCTCTACAGTAATTTAATTGGCATACTATACACATGTATATATTACGTTATGATGCTGTGCAATCGCATTGTATAACACCAACATACACAGGTATGACGTAATCATGATCAAAGCCAAATGAACTTTAAGGACAGCCTACTTATCGCGAGGGAATAGTGTTCAGTAATGACCAATATTATATGCACACACTTGCATACGTCAAATCCATTCATTGATCAGCAGATATGACGCAAATTGACACTTCTGGGCAAACATATATGATTCAATGATACTTGGAGTTTCCGTCTTTTGGTCTTATGTATGTGTATAACGTGCACTTTTCGGTGGTTACTCAGTCTTTACTCATAAATCGATTACGCCATTTCTTAAATAAATAATGAATAAAACTATATTTTAAAGGTCATCGATTATATATTAAAAGTAATGTATAATTGCATTCTAAGATTATTGTGACAAACGTATGCAACATTATGTGTACAATGTTTTTTCACACAGTACATCTCTCTTAATAGACAACTCACTTATTAAATATATAGCATTTAAAAGTTGTATTATTCATCTACACATGTGTTTATGAGTACGTATTGTTCAATTTATTAAAAATGCAGGAAATCGGGTAAGATATCGTAAACAGCCTAAAATTCTTTAAAATATTTGGAAACACAACTCAGTTATAATCGATTACCTTGCTCATATTTGATATAGAACTTGGTATACTGTATAAGTAAATTATCTACAAAATAATTAATGTACTTTTAGGCTTCAGTTAAATAAGCTTGAGGCTTTATTAACTCATCAATTTCTGCTAATCCACAACAATATACATATATATACATAGAAAAATGGGTGGGAGAGCCAACGTAAAGTAATACAAATTTCTAAGGCGGGTAAAATACGTATTGATTCTGTCTTTCTCAAAATGAAATTTAATTATAAGCCCACAACTTGGGTTTATTTAAATACGCCATTATTAAAACTCAAATAAAAATCTGTTTTCATAATGAATTTATACATTTCAAGTATTATAACTGATTTATTAAACTAAAATTTTGAAACAAAAATATTGTATTAATAGCAAAAAAATCTTATCGTCTTACCATTGCCTGAAAATATCCTAAAAAACGAATAATATTTTATGAAAAACCTCATTAGGCATAATCAGGATGTTAAGAATCAAAGGAAAATCTAATTATTCTGCATTTTGATTTTGATTTTCGAAAATGTATAAATTTATTTGTAAGTAATAATATAGCAATTGAAAATAATTTACATATTTGAACTAAATATCATTGCTTTTATTTTGAATGGAGACAGTTATTAATAAACATATTAAATATTACTAGAAATACAATATTCTCAAATTAGATACATAGATGGATAATTATTTAATTTACTCAGAATTACATTAATGTACTTATCATAAACTTGTCAGTTTTAAGCAGCATTTGATATACATTTTATATCATTAGTTTTTACTATTTTTGTAAATGTCGATCAAGCGATAATATTTTAAATAAAAAACATCTCGCACTCATTTTCACCCCTTCTCCTTTTTCATTACTGAAAACAATTTACATTAAAATATATCTGCTTAAAATACCTACGCCATACGTTTTACATTTGGATACGCCAACTATTACAGTGTTTTGTGGTGTTGTCATACTATTTCTGCATTGTACAAATGTGTAAGCTCTATTATAAACACATACAAATACCAATCCGTTTGTTTTATGTAATATCGGTTTTACTTTTTGGGGTGAGATTTGTTCTCTATTACCACAAAAACATACTTCCGTATTTTCTTTTGTTTTCATTATTATAGAGAGGAAATAATATCACCTATAGGGTTGTATGAACAGGGACAAAATACACCCAAGTACTATACGAATCAGGTATAATATTTAGCACATCTGTAAAAAGTGAATACCTTATAATCCTCTTTAATATCGGTTTCGGTTTGTATAACATTATTAATTGCCCCTGGTGTTTCCTGATTCTCTATAGATTTGGATACCATTGTATAAATTAGATAATAATAGGATTATGTCAGTCTTAAAATAATTAAAGCGCCTAATAATGTCCGTAATAATTCGTTCATGCCTATTTGCATATATAAATATATACTGTACATCTAAGCTTATTATGTATATATATAATAATGGTTATTAATACATAGTTATAAAGTACAAATGTTTCCTTAGCTTAGATTCTGGACAATATAATTTATGTAGGTAGCTGATATAGGCCAATGAAATATTATTGACATTAATGTTTCATTTATTAACAATATTGAATACGTTAAAATTTTGACCGATGATAAATTACGTAAATTTGTATCAAACAGTTTAAGAAAGTGTTTTCCATATAATTATCTTGCTATTCATCCGTAACTAGCTTAATAAATCAGATTACTCTGTAAAAATACTAATTAATAATAGTCTAACATGTTAAAAGTTTTATTAATATAAAAAGTCAATTTAATGTTTTGTTAGTAGAACGCATATTTTGAGGTACTCATTAAACAGAAATATATTTTTTAAAGCAAGTTTAGCTTTTAGGTGTTTAGATTTTTAATAGTTTAAAAATGTTTAAACTTTTCTATGAGTTAAAAGCATATATATCAAGTTTATTCTTGGTTATTTTAAAAGTTTTAAACAGTTTATATGTGTCTGTTTCAGCAATTTGAAATTGTTTGAAAGTTTGAAAGGTTACCGTTTATTTTAATACTCAATATTATATAAATAGCAAAGCTAAATATTTTTGAATTCTATTTTTTAGATTTCTATCATTCTGTTTAAAGAATTTCTTGTCGTATAAATCCTTTTGGCACATTTACCAAACTCATCCAAGTAAATGTATGCCTTTTACACGAGCTAAAAATTACTTCTACATGTAGACATAAAAAATGTATACTCGTACATCAGTAAGCAATCACCAATTCAACTAAATATAATGATTCCAAATTTAAAACCAAATAGCAACGATTTTTGTCTTGTGATAAATGTCGTTACTAATTATAGTGTGCAATACAGAGAACTTTCAAAAGAGCAAGTTCGTAGATATTTGTTCCATCGCAGAATAAGCAGAATAGTTGTTGCTTTCAAGAAAAAACTTGCTGAAAAACATGCCTCCGTTCCGAACATGTGTTTACGCTCTGTCTGTCAAAATGTTTTCGTCAATAAATATATATTATATTTATCCCATTTTAGTAATTAATTAAAGCAAACACATAACGGAGTTTATATAAACGAAACTGTCTCCATGCGATGTATGTGTAGTGTATGAGAGGAAGAAATGCACTTGGAAATCCATCAAACGTGAGTTAACTTAAAAGTTGTATACATATATTTTGTAACGATTACTGTAATGTATATTAGAAATCCAAATGCTACTAACAAATTTTGAAAATGTCTATTTTTATTATATTAAAAAAACAGTAGCATTTAAGCTTAAGCTCTCTATATATGTATGTATTATTGATTTCAACATTTTGGTTCGAAAATTGCATCACTTTGTTAAAGGACAGTATTTTTTAGAATACATATGCCAAAAAACTGACACATACAAATAACGATATATTAATTTATTAATTTATTAATTAATATTGCTACACAACATAAATTAATAGCAAATTTTCGTGCAGTTATTTTGTTTAAAAGGATATTTTAAATAGTCATTTTATTTAACACAACTATTATTTTGTTAACAGTTAATTGGTGTTTGCTAATCAATAGTTTGCAGTTAACAGCACAGTTTTCAACCAATAAATCAGTATTAAAGCACAGTTTAATGACTTATAAACCAACAGATAACAGTTATATTTCAACATTTTTCACGTGTTGTAAGAACTATATTTTGTCATTTTGTTTAACACAAAATATAGATACACCAATACGTTTTAATTAAATATAATTCTATATAGCAATATATACCTTGAATATACTAATTAATATATTTGTGTTTTAGCTTTAATTCCACTATACGAACATACTATAGGTATACTAAAGCTTTTTCGATGTAGGCATCTGTAAGCAGGTTGCTTTTTTTAAATTTATGAATATATGAGACATTTTAATTACAATAAATTAGATTTCTTGTCTTTATTGGCTTGAAAAGGTCAATTGGAATCTTCATTCTATAACTATCTTAAGAAAACTTACCGACCATATGTCTTCTCATAATTGTTGTTTAAAGAAATTTATCACACACGAGTAACAAATTACAAACGATACCACTAACTGGATGCAAATATTCCCCATATACAAAAAAATAAATAAATTTTAAATTTCCTTAATGGGAATTTGTTGTCTTTATATTAGTTGAATATTCTTCACATATTTTGAGTTTTTAAATGTCTAAAGTGCTTGAGTATCATCGATTTTATTAAAACGTTCAATTCATTTTTATTACCTAATCCCCAATTAATATTAATTAAAATATCAATGTTTTAACCTTACCTTTCTCAATGCCGCTATATTAATCTAATTTTACATTCCATTTTGTCTAGCGCTTTTTTTGCTATATGCCTGCTGTTAGATATTTGTGATTTCCCACATTAGAAAAATATCAATACCTACTGTTGTTAATTTGAGCGATTATATACTGTAGCGAATTATTCATTTTTATTCACCAAGAGCCTCCTTATATCTTGCATGACCAAATCTGTGAAATTCCATTCCTTGTACATATATTTAATTTAAAAGAATAATACTACTAATATCAGCATTCTGTAATTATGGGAATGGTAGTCGAACTGCTCAGAAAAACATTATATAAAGCGAAGACAAAGTTTGAGAGATGTATTTGAAGAGCTGTAGTTATTATACCAGTACATAAGGTACATAGATTGTACGTAAACAACATATATATTATCTTGAAATATGTTCTTAACAATTGATTCATTGCATAATAGCTTCAATTAATTATGAGAGTCAAACAACAATGTTGTCCAACATTTTGAATTTGTATTGATAAAGATGTTTTTTTCTCTAAAATTATTGTTACATGTATCCAATAAAAATCTATCTGGAAGGAATTATATATTATATTGTAATTTCTATTTGCTTAATAAACATGTTGTTTTATGTAATTGGATCTATGCATCTGAAAAAAAAAGTAATATTTAATAAACTGTGACATATATTTCAAACTTCGAGTAATAAATCTCGAAGTTCTTATATGTATGTACTCGTTTGTAAATAGTTTTCGCATAAAAATTAAATAATTGCCACTGTAGAAAACATTACTCTTGTTGAGAAATTATTGAGGATATTATCTTCGTATATCGATTGCTTTATTTACAACCTATTCTCGGCGGGAGACGACGTTTGAATATATAATAGTCGAGCATTAATAGAAGCTTTATAACAAGGTGTAGGTCGTAAACATTCTCCCAATATCAGATCAGATGATCAGTGTATGCCTATATTATTATATATACGTATATTGTGTACTAATATGAACACACATTCTCCGAGTTTTCCAATCCATTCTTGCCTCACAATTACGGCGATGTCCCTTATTGAGGATGTTTTTGTCATCACTTTTTTGCTCACCTCACCTCACCTCCCAGTCGAGAATAAACATTTTATATTCTTTGCAGTTTGATGGTTTCAACCTGGTTTACATAGTAAGATACGAATCAGTGGGTAATTATTTTAATAGATATAATTTAAGTATTAATTAATCTTAACATGATCGTAGACATACTTTGTTCTTATGAAAAAACATTGCCAATATATTATAATAGTCAGAATATCAGAAAAGTTATAAATTAGCTTACGGAAATTTAAATGAGAACGAGGCATTTTTATTTCTTTAATGATATCCATAGTGTACTTTTCAAGCTTCCGTATCCGGAGCCAGCGTCTCATTAGCCCCTTCTCCCTCCTATAATTGTTAAACTTCCTACTACATTATATATTGCGATTTATTCGAGTTAAGTATATTATAAAAATTTACACGTATAGTTTAACGAAGAAGTTTTGTAATATAGTCTATTGAAAGAAAATGGTCAAAACTATTTTTTAAATATATATTAAATAAGTATTTTGTATTTATTTCCAATAATCTACCTTTTGATCATAACTAAGCAAACGAAAAATCCATTTTCGAGGTAACACTGTTTATCAATGCGACATGTTCTCTTAGCAAGATGTGGGTACAAATTTCTAAAGGGTTTTTTTGTTAAATGAAAGAGATGGAAAGTGACAGACACAGTTTATTAAGGCTACATGTTCCGAATGTATCGTTCATTCTCTAATAACAAGAGAGTAAGAATTGGGAAAGGGTATTTTAAAATGTGAACTAATGGAGAGAGAAAGAAGTAATAGATACAGATTGTAAGTTTTTAATTCATTCAGAATATTATTATTCTATTTACGATTTTTATTCTGATTTATAATGTACGAGAATGTCATGTGTGAAAATGTATATTAAGAAGTTTTGGAATAAAAAGAGTATTTTATAAAATAGTTTTAGAATGTACTATATATAGTTTCTTCATACCTACATTCGAAGGAATTTTTAGATTTGTTTATTATGAAATTAAGAATTATTACGCATGAATTGTTTTAATTAATTAGGAATTTATGTAGGAAATCTGGGAATAATTGTCTCTCTATTCTCATTCCATTGTTTTTTTTATGGTGGACTGATAATAATTAAATACAGTTTGTATGAGTAACCTTCACAATACACAAACACTTTTAATAGAAAAATCATCGTAAAAACTAATATTTTAATTATATAGGTATTTAATGTGTTTTCCAATCTTTTGCCTATTATTATTTATATAATTTTAAATAAAAGTAGCGTTAATATTGGCTTGAATATGCTCCGAGCAGAGTTCAATCTTTTTTTAGATATTTGGGCAAATTATAAAATAAATTATTGGTAATATTTATCTGTAATTTTATAATTAATGCATAAAAGATAATTGCTTTTTAAAATTGTTAACTACACAACTTTGTTAAATAATGCGCTAAAAATGGATTAAGTGCGTTTCTTGTACTCCGTCAATATTGAAATCTACATTGAATTGACGAGATTTTGAATACATTATTCAATATGCTTCCTGCTATTGTTTGCAATTAAATATTTATTTAAGTTATACATATCTAAGAAACATTAGGTTATCAGTAGTGTTTTTCTTTAAATGTTTAAACCTGAAAAAGATGTATAAACATGACTGCTCCTGAATAGAATAAGGATTATTGATTTTTGGTTTCATTTAAATGAATTATTTTTTAGTTGTTTTACATATTTTATAAATTTATGTTATAATACGAGTACACCTAAATGATAAGAATTGATTTACCAAGAAAGTAGGAACAATTTGAAAATCAATTTTGCATCTTTAAATGTAAACTGTTATGTTTACTAAATGGCAAAATCTGGAGAATTATGACATATTTTGATATAAAAATTATTCTCGTCTTAAAAATTAAACTAAGTCATATAATGCTAGTAAAAGATAGTTATTTCTTACTATTGTACTATTGAAAACATATTTTAATCCCCTAAGAAACTGTTGTTTTCTTAACAATAGGGAGACAGTGAAATTGCATTATATTATGGACAATTACATACATAAGTCATTTGTGTACATCAGAATGAACCAGACACCGGTGACAAAATGATTTACAACCGAAGACCCAACTAGTTAGCATTAGCAATTCAATCATTGAAAACCACATCCTTACATCCACTGATCACATACAATGAAGGAGGTTGTCCTGACATCGTTAAACGTTAACACAGTGACGCCTTATTCATATGTATGTAGTTCTCAAAGAAAATCCATTTCATTCGCTGTCTTCTATTTAATCCCTTCTCTCTCCTCTCCACTATCTCTCTCTCATCTCCTCTTCTTCTCTTCAGATTGTACTATTTATTCCACACTTTATGCAGAGTAAGTACCTAATCCGTTGAGGTCTAGCGGAAATCTTTAACGAGGAATTACCTCTTAGAAGAAACCATGGTATGCTATATTTTCTGAAAAATAAAGGCTGGGGGGGGGGCCTTACTGCAGCATTGAAATATCATAAGCGGAAACCCTTAAAACTAGAATTCTATGGGTAGTTTAAAAGACTCAGTCCCATCAATCAAACCATCACTCATGGCCCGTATAATGGTGCGGCCATTAATGCTGCTCCGTCGTCTGAAATGTTCGAGACAGTATGTCATTCTAGCCACAAAAAAAAAGAATAAAAGAGACAGACAGACAGACGGAGGCAACATCGTATTTTATCAAAATATTCTGAAGCCTTTTGATGATTTTATTTTTGAATAAATATATTTTACGTATTAACCTCAGTCAATTAATCGGTAGTCAAAAGTATAACATTATTATCGGTATTTCTTATCTGCTCTTTACATGAAGAAACCCCTTTTTACAAGGAGTTCAATATACGATACACATATACAAAGCAAGATTTCCAAAAAAATCTCTGCGCTTTTCAATTTGATAGATATATTATAGTCTGCAGCACCTATAAATATACCAAAAGCGGTCGATATATTATATTACTCCTGGATTATTTTCCCGGTGTGTATGCATTTTGATATAGTATGACATAAATTAGTTTCCAACGCTAAGAAATCTCCAAGACAGTATATTAATAATAATAGTAATAATAATTGTGATCAAAATGATAAATGACTTTATAAAGAAAGAAGTTTTTGTAGGTTATATACGTAACTTTGAATGAATAATGAATGACATGTCAAAAACTTATCATCGCTTTTTCGATCGTGTGAGACATTATCCCATCTAGTAAGTTCATTTTATTTGTTAAATCAGAGTAGTTGTATTATATAAAATACATTACTTGGCATTTCCAATGAGTATAATTAAATTGGTGGAGATTTTAAATTATAATTGTAGGTAATTTGTAAAAAGATTAAATTTAAAAATGTTTATAATAATAAAAAAACTGTATTATAATATGTACAATAAAATCATTACAATAACATTTTGCAAATTTTTAGTAATTTTGTAATAATTAAATTATTTGAGGTCCATCTACTTATTCGTGCCCTTTAATAATATATTTCATTAAATTGTAAATATTATTTATTCTATACGTATCAAGCAGTAAAAACACAGATGTTATGACCTTTTTTAAGAGAGAAAGAATATTTGTAATGTTTTTGAAATAGGCTATAATACTTAAATTTTAGAGATTTGTATTTTCTAAAATCGATAATAATTAAAATTTCCAAATTAAATGTATAGCCATTCATTCAATCAAGCACTGTGTCACTGTACTCATATTCGATGTATATCAATCAAATGGACCTTTAAGGCAAACAAATTCGGCGTTAAAACATTCAAATACGACTTTTGTAGCCTTCAAATTCAGATATAAGACAATCAAATACAATTTACAAAATTCAACAATAGACATAAACTTATGCAGTTTTATGATATTACTATTATGTATATACATATGTACATGATATTTGTATGTTTTAATACTATAGTTTACATGTTACTTACTTAGAATTACTCAAATAACTGTGTGAAATATAGGACTATATTTAAACTTATTCAATGTTCCTATGTGTAATTGCACAGTAAATAAATATATCCTATATACATATATAGATTTATAAATTTATAAATTAGAGCATACGATGAGTTATCGATGAATGTAGAGCGATGTGTAGTACGATTTTAAGATAACACACATTTTCCGATATTAAATGTAAAGTATACTAAAATTTAAGTGATATCATATCACCTTGATAGCCTGAAATCCATAATCGACTTCATCATTAATTATCGAGCATTATTTTATTGTAGTATTGTCGCATTCGATTAGATTTCTGTCTCTAGTGATCAGGAAACTTATACAATAACTGTTGAATTTAATTAGTATTTAAAATTGTTGAAGTTATGTATTTTATGCTTTAATATATATATGCTTAATGATATATTCGCTCTTATATAATACATATATTCTGTATTGAACAAATCATATTAAATACATCATTTTACCAATTTGAGATATATAAACGCTATCGAAAAATAGATTTAATACTTCTAATAACGATTAACCCATTATAATGTGTTAATTATAATAATAATAATAATTATAATTATTATTGATGTTTTAATTAATATGTAATAATTAATATCGACAAAAACTATATTCTATTTTTAAACTTACAAGCGTTAATATATTTACTTATTCATTGTGATTTTGTAACGAGTAAATGAATTTCACTCTGTTTTTATTTGTAATACTTGCAAGACTATTAATGATATATCATATTGAAGAATTTATATAATGTAAAATGTTCCCTAAATAGTACGTCTAGATGCAAACTGAATTTATAATTCTCAAATTTTTTAAACTCATGTTTCAACTATAGAACTTAGAAATACGCGAATAAAGATAATTAACCCCCTAATCAAACTATTGGATGCACTAGAAAAACGGCTTCATTCAATCCGTAATTTTTAATACGGTGTTAAACATAATAAATATGATGACATATATTATTTTGTTAAAAGCAGCATACTGAATCAAAATCACCCGTATCCGAGAAAAAAGAGAGACAGGAGAGACAGGAGGGGAGGGG
>JAYRBW010070306.1:0-26864 GCA_036023295.1 Invenusta paracnida | reverse complement strand
CAAAGGGGAATTAATATATTATATGTATTACAATGAATGTATTTTGCATGCTTTTAACAGTTACAATTTAATTGGTTGTGGAAATATAGAAAGTACTTCGAAAGTAATTGATTTTTAGGATTTCAATTCTTGGACTACGTTATAATGAGCGTTTTCCATAAGTGGTTAACGATTCCAAAGGAGCTCTTTGGGAAACGTTTATTCCAAAAGTTGAAAACATTCGGTGTAACTATAGAAATTAAGTAGGTCACGTATCTGAATCCCGACACGCCTCTGCCCGTGTCCAAACCAAAGCGCGAAAACAAATTTGAATTTATATATCAATAAAATAGTTAGTTTGAGTTTTAAAGAAAGTTAGTTGCATGAATAATATTTACTTTTTTTGTTTATGAATGTATTTAACGATTCATTAAAAAAAAATAGTCTACATCGATTTGTTTTAAAATATTTCTTTCCTTTTGATGCTCCAGTATAAATTGAAGTATGACTAAAAATCGTTTATTCCAAAAGTTTCATATTCCTTTGAAAAAGAGCACTCCTAACGATTCTTTGTGAAAACGCTAAATGTGTTTCAAACTGTCAAACTTTTCAACTATTTTTATTTATTGGCATATCAAATATCATATTAGTGATGTATAAAGGTTTTCTATTTTTTACTTACTGTAAATTAAAAATAGTTTTAGAAAGATCGTACCTCGTAATTTCTAAATCATGGCGCATTAAACTGTGAAGACATGTTATAATTTATGTAAAATTAGAGTAACATTATATTTAAAGGAAAATACTACATAGGATAACTTATTTTAAGTCATTTTTACATAAAACTTATATTTACAGAAAACATATTTATGCAAAATATACATAATTTTAAATATAATAAAATTTGTACAATAAAACGTAACATTTTACTCAAATAATACATTACTACAGCATTTTTAATACTAATGAAAAAATAAATAATGTATCTTAAATACGAATTAATACAAAAATATTACAAAGATACATATTATTATATTAATAAGAACAAATATTCAGTAAAATGATATATTTATTTATTATTCGTCATTTAATTTGATATTTTTAGTTTAGTTATTTAGGTATAAAAACAACCGTTGTACTATTTTTAACAATATTATTTTAGTATAATTTGAAATTAAATTGGTTATAGATAATTGAAAGTGGTGTTAAGAAACCTTCTTTCCCGTATTTTCGAGAGTAATGAACTTCCCATCAAGGGAGCAGTCTTGAATTGACACCGGACCTTTCGCAGTTCGCTGAAATGTTGTCTTGGCTGTGCTCTCGCTCTTGATGACAGTTGTGGTCACTGAGAAGAAATGGTAAACGGTGGGATGTGTGTGCGTAAGTAAATAGAGTAAGTTGGTTACGCACTTGTTGTATATAGAATTAATTATGAAAAGAATAAATGTAGCTAACAAAAATATTTTTAATACTAATTGAAACCGTTGCCTTCTATCTGTTTTATTTATAAAGTAAGCACATTTGGAATATTTTTAGGTTACACCTTTACTGTGTTTAGATTTTATAGAGGGTCGCATTTGTTAGGAAATAAGTTAGAATCGTAAAATATTTAAAGAAGTTAAAATTGTTTACAAAATTGTTCCTTGGGTTGTGTTACATATTATTGGTACAAACGTTTATTATTTTAGTTTTAGAATACACCACAAAAATATAATTTATACTATCTGATATGATAAGTTTACTATTACGTAAGTAAGCTTTTATCGGCAAGAAAAATTTTGTTATCTTCTCTAATTTTATTGCAAATTAAATATATCTCGGCATAAGAAATAAACAAGAAAATTCTGTGCAATGTGCAGCTCGATAATATGAAGAAAATATAGAAGATAAAATTGGAAGACTTTGTCTAATAGAATTTATAACCCAGACAGTGCTGTTAATGAGTTAGAAAATAGGCAGATATAAGATATACATTAGAGGACGTAGAAATAAAGAGAATATATTAATATATAAAAAACAAATGACTGTCCAATCTTTTAGTTGTCCCGCAATGTAATCTAATTTAATGGGGATTAGATTTACTTTATCATTTCATGAGATTTTCTAAACTTCTTTGTCTATTGCGCAATAATATAAACCACTTCATATTTAAAATATCCTATAAAAATCTATTTATTTTGTGCTTGATCGTTTGTACTTTTATTCTATACTATAAGTTGTCTAATAAAAATTGTGATATATATACGAAATAAAGATATTTACCAAATCCATTAAAAGTATACAATGTTTCGTAAAACTTGATTGAAAGGGTCTATAATTCACTTCAAGTTTAGTTGTTTATGTTTCAATCTACGATAATGTTTCCATATATAGAATAACCTTATAACTTTTGAATCTAAAGTAATCCTTTTAGATAATGTCTATAGAAACTAACAACTTTCACAAATTTATTTTGAAAATAAGGTTGTATGTGCAGACTTTGAAAATAGTATTACAAATATTAAATTGCAATAGAAACAATCAATATTCAGTAAAATGGTGTTAAAAAAATTAATTTGTTAAAAATACTACTAAAGTTTATTAAGATTTTAAAAAGTGCAAAACCACTGTTCACAATGGTAATAGTTGTATATAAATATTCTGTTAATAAATTTATATTAAAATATATCTTCATTACCCTTAAACAGGTTAGATTCTCATTAACAGTAGTATATGAAAACACAAGAAAGAGTTATGAATATCTGTTATGTAACGTAGCCCCAGTATAACCAACTGAGTAGAATAGAAGATTTTTAAATACAGCTTACAGACGAGTATATTATATGAAGCTTTTAAAATGCAAATATTATCATTTTAAATATTAAAAACACATTTCACCTAGTTTTGTATTTTTACTAAAATCCGCTTACCTGTATTTTTTCCCACAATGCGCTCCTGATATTCTGAAAATTTAGTTTTACAGAAAGCGCTTTCAACAAATTAAATATACTTAATAAGCGAAGTGAAAGCTGCAAGATAATTAATACATAGAATAGTTTTATTTTATGTCCAGTTTATAAATTTATTTTCTCGTTCGATTTTCCCATATTTTAAAGGTATACTTGTTTTCTATTTGTCTATTGTAGTTCTAAATAAATTTGCCGGTATCAATTTTATTTGAAAGATGTTTTCTTTTTAGAAGATATTGCGTTTATTTTATGGAAAATACCTCGATACGGACAATAATATAAATAATCCAAATTTCTATGATTGTAATTATTATTTCTGATTTCCGAATCTTAATAACCTTTAAAAACTATTATTCTGTAAAATACATTTTTTTAATTTTTAAATTACATTATTTCTACAATATTTCATGTGTATGTAGAAATAAGGAATTGTATTTTACAAAATCAAATTTTATGTATAAAAACTTTAGAAATAGCTGCTAGCATATTAAATCATAGATATTGAATTTAATGTAATCAAACTGATTATATCTCAATTCAATATCAATGGTCGAAATAAATGCCCTAAACCAATTCAAATTGAATAATATATACTAAATTATTAAACATCTATAATGTTTAGGTTTTCCCAAATCAAATGTAGACTCCGGACAGATCAAATGCGGCAATGTCAGATCAAATGTAGACAGCTGAGAATTGAAATCTAAAATCGTTTTTTTCTCGGATCAATTTCTCATTGTCACATTTTGATTCGAGGAAAAATACGTTTCCAAAATTAAATTTTCAACTGTCTACATTTGATCTGTTCGGCGTCTACATTTGATTGTGAAAACTTATAATAGCTCAACCAAAAATGCATATATTATTAATATTTATATATAGTGATGATCAATTACTTCCAGACTTTATTCCACCGCCGCTACCACCGCCACTTCCACCGCCGCCGCTGGCACTTCCAAAGCCACTTCCACCGCCGCCGCCACTTCCAAAGCCACTTCCACCACCGCCGCCACTTCCAAAGCCACTTCCGCCGCCACCACCGCCGCCACCACCACCCCCACCCCCACCGCCGCTTCCTCCTCCTGCAGAACCCGCAGCGTTTCCTCCGGCCACTTTCTCCATGAATGTGCTGACCACCTTGCTCTCTTGTTGGTTTCTATTAGACAGAAATAGATGAGTGTTAACTGCTTTTCATCATATCTACGTACAAAGGGGGAACTGTACTGCTATGAAGATCAAAATTTCTTTATCAAATAATGGAGCAAACCTGTACTAAAAATATAATATTTTAAGATTAATAATATTATAATTATGATTTATTGATATTTAATATTCATTTCAATTGATTGATAGAAGTGTAATTATTTACGAGTTTCTAAACAGAAATATACTCACAATATCTCACAATACATGGAAGTTTTTCACTTGCGCATAAATGAAGTAATATATTGTTAAAAGTTGGCGAAAATTATATGACTATTAAAGTTATATAGATATATATATGAATGATTCATGGATATGTACACACAATTCCCTAAAGAAGATTTAGTTTCATCGTGTACTCGTTAAATGGTATAATGTATGTAATCGATAAAATATAAAATTGTACATAATATGACTTAATTCTCTAATAATTGAGAGAATTTCTTGCAGTTTGTAAGGCAGAAGCAAATGTAGTTCCATAAATGTTATATACATTAATATATACATATTGATATATCATAATTTAGATGACAATGTTACAAATACATGAAAGTTGTCGGATTATATAATAATTATAATTTCTAAATAGTTATTCATGAACAAAGAAACTGCCTATACACAATACAATACAACTTTAACTTTTTTTAAATAATTTATGATTATAATGGATTTTTAATATAACTAAACGTCGAAGTTTTACATTTTCTTACATAATTTCGTGTAATCTTATATATATAATAAAATAACTTGAAATTATACCAATAATGTTAAAACTTATATTTATAAAATATAATTAAATAGTAACTAATTATAAAATTGTAGTAATTTAAATATACGTATACGTCTACTTTATTTATATAAAATTATTTTAAAATGTAAACAAATTATTATTGCACAAGATGATGTTTAGTAGTAACCTTTAACATTAAGAAAAACACGAAAATGTTTTTTGCCAATCAGAAAAATGCAACATCATTTATTCTACAAAAAATTACAATAAAGCAACTTGTAAATTGTTGCATTTACGCTAAGAATTCAAATTAATACAGAAAGCTCTACAGTGCTATTTTAATCGCTTGTTAAATCCAATAACAATGTACCACCAAAGCTTTAGAAACAAAAATTATATACTATTTAAAATTCATGTTTTTGTGCAGATAAACTATATGTATGTATACTACAAAAACCATTTTAGTTAACTATTAAAGTCTGTACTTCTAGAACTGGCTTCAATGATTGATGTGTGTAAAAGTAGACATGCGAAAAGTATACTGCTTATAGTAATATACGACACTAGTATGCAATCATCTATATTATATTTATGGTACAAATTTCTTCAATTATTATACACCTAATCACGTTTGCTTGTTTTAATGTAACTTTTTGCATCGATACAAATTGTTTATACACATATTTCCGGCGTTTAAGAATTCCCATCACTTAAAAATAACATCCAATTATTCAGTGATCGATCATGAAGAAGGAAATTGAAGCTTGGTACAAAATAGAAGTATTCTTTTTATTGACAAATCTGTCAAATTGCTCTCTTGTTTTAATGACATAAAGACATTTTAAGAAACAGCTATTAAATTATTTCCACAGGAAAGAAATATAAGATTAACGAATATATGGCGTGTATTTGTATTTGCTTACGGCACAGAATTATATTCAAGAGTATTTGTCTAAAATTCAGTCAGTAGTGGTGTATATATTTTGAAATTATTTTAAAGAGATATCTTATTTATTACATATACATATAGATTATGTTTAATTCTGTATATCTTAAATTTTAGGAACGAAACTTTCAATTAAACAATTATTCAATGGTATTTATTAAATCGGTAAAAATTCTAGACATTATATTTTTTAGAAAAACAAAAGAGCATCTTCTCGGATAAAATGTTTATTATAAGACTGCAGACATTTCGCTGCGTTCGAATTATATTTTTTATAAACAAAAAGGAAAACAAGTCTTCATATTTAAGATTCTTTTGCTTAGTTTTTTGGCAGCTACATTTTATTTTTAATTAATCAAATTTTTCCTTATTGAGGAGCTTTTTAAACATACTTATACAAGCCTATATGCATACATATGTACTGTAACGATCAGTATTTATTTAACAATATCGATGTACAGTACAAATTATTTGCTATCATTACATCTGATATTTTATATTCTCCTTTGCAAAAATCAAACATTTTCATGACGAACAAATAAAATTACTATCTGTATTATTATATATATTTTTACTTAACCACAATATATTTATTAAAATCAAATAATTTTTGCAGTAATACTGTAGTTAGTATTATACGATTCTATTAGTTATTTGGAAGTTATTTGAGTTAGGTTATGGGGTCTCCAAATATTTCCCAAAACTATGCGCCGTTAGAACCCCAGATCACAAAATTACCTTACAAGTCAGTAATTGATTTTTCTTCGCTTGTTACAGTTATCAAATTCCATGTAGACTTCTAAATCATCCCGCTACCCACCCACTACTCACGTGCTCTCTTTTCTCAGCACTATACGCAACTCGATCGGTATGATGATCGGCCAAAACTTGGCACTACACCCCCCTCCAAACTCCTCCCCCTCATACCAGGTCCCTTGTGACTTTGACACAAAATTGAATCTGCCTTACAACATTTCACCCATCGAAGAAGAATAATCTTGCTTGCGGCAGGGCAGGGCAGTCGGCGTATTTTTTGAGTCTAGACTCCTCTCTTGTCTTTTCTCTCTCTCTCTCTCACTAAGCTCTTCCCCATTTTTACTCAAATATAGAAGAAGAAGAGTAGTATCAAATCTTTCATCGTTATTTCACAGTGGTCGGCAAGGCAACCAACGTAAGTTAGCTTTAGTTTTGATGACTACATGGCGGAATAGGCCCATCCATAAATATATCTTTCATAAAGGACAATCAGGGGGTAACAATGTGTCATTGACAAATTGAATAATGCCATCGCTCCATGAGCCAGTAGCTTTTTTCGTTCAGTAAAAATTCTTACAAGGCTATATACTGAGTTATATATACATATATGTCCTCCTCGCTGCTGTCTATTAATTTAAGCGAATAGGTTTCTTGATAGATAGGGAAAAGAAGAGACTTAAATTATAATGGATTTAGATATCTAACTTTCTTGTAGCAGAGTATCTTGGTTCGGTCTCAGAGGATCAACACCTCATTTTCCCTCATATAAATTCTTAGTGATCGGCAGTTTTGCTTCATGTCAGTTGACTAACAGGGTATGGAAGTAAATATATATATGGAGCGAGATGTGATCTTCAGTTATATTGAAATATATTTTAGTTTGATCATTTTCTACTTATCGCTTTTTGAGGAAATATTCCTCGAATTTCTTAAAAAAAAGATAACTTAGAATAACCTCAACCATATTTACTTGTATTATACGTATAGTATGTAAGATATATATAATTATTACGTGATTATATTAAATCGATTGACTCAAATATATCAAATTAAACAACTAAATATAGAAAATGATGATATTTCTAAGATAAAGCCAAAATCAGAAACACGCTAAAATAAAATGCAAAAAAATAGATTTTTATTAAAAGCAGCATTTATTTTTAACCATATTCCTTAAATTATTCATATCTTGAATAACAAAATAACGTATTTAATCTATTGTTACTTCTTTAAAAAGTACATTTCCTTCATTTACAATAATTAAACTTTTCTGTTTAATGTTAAAAAAACTATTTGATTCATTCCAATGAATTATCCTCAAGTGTAGCATAACCTAAAACCTATAATAATATATGTTGATTGCAGATAAACATATCATACTAGTACAAGACACCACACCGAATGACATAGAGACTTAAATAATACATTTTAGACAGTTATAGTATTTACCAAAATTTCAAGCCGTAAAGGGGGACCTGCAAAGAATGCATATATTATTGAATTATTTGACTGCATATGAATACATTTTTCGAAATATATGCAAGGCTATATATTTATAATATTTTAATTTTCTAATTTCTAGTTTTATTCGTTTTAGTGAAATATGGGATTCCTGTGTTTGAAAGCAATATGAGAAAAATTAATATGATACCGATAAAATAGCAAATATTTTGCTGGTTTAAGTTTCAAGGATATAGAATGAAATACCGAGAATAACCATTTTTAATGTTAAGTTATATTTGGATAACAAATTAATTATTAAAACAAAGAGAGCTTAGAATATATTATTAAAATAATTTAAATTCAAACATGATATAATTTAAGCATCATTTCTTGTTTGATAGAAAGTTTATTTATACGTTCGACTAATTATCTCATACGCAGTATACTATAGTTTATTACAACTCAAACATATAAGGGTTAGTATATTATCAATCTTAAATTTAAAGTGCTGAGTAAATTCCGAAGTTGACTGTGTTGGTATAAATAGAGAGAAAGAGAAATCAAATTTCATCGCGTGCAATTAAATTTTCACAAAGTAAAAAGTTGATTTGTAAATAAATTTCGATAAAAATATCAAAATTAAATTATGACAAATGATAAAACTATAGTATGATAGATATTACACTAAACAATCTGTCAGTTTTGTAAAGATTTTGCAATAATAATTTACCTTAATCAGTTACTTGTAGTAATAAAATTCAATAATTTCTTAATTGTAAGGCGTAAATTTATCCAGAATTTATATAAACATGCGAATCTTTGATAGAATTGGTAACAAAGAAAAAAATTTTTTTTGGAACAGCGCATTATCCTATTTCTAAGTAAAACAGATTTTCGGTATAATACATCAAAATGAAATATGCACATAATGAGAATTTTAAATCAAATATTTAGTAATCATTACTTTAAGATATCACGATGGT
Source organism: Invenusta paracnida (assembly GCA_036023295.1). Classification (NCBI taxonomy): domain Eukaryota; kingdom Metazoa; phylum Platyhelminthes; order Proseriata; family Coelogynoporidae; genus Invenusta; species Invenusta paracnida. Next base: position 17,876 of record JAYRBW010070306.1, on the reverse strand, counting down.
TTAATGCAATATTTGGCCATTTACAAGCAAACCGAACTGTCCAGTTAAGGCTGCTAAATCCCCGCTAGCCGTGAACGACGGGAAAATATTTATTACAAATGTGTGCAATGACTACAAGGAACAAATAATAATGTTCACTATAAGATAAATAAGTAAATAGCATACTATTCTTTACAAGCAGGTACCAGCCTCAACATATGTTATAAATATATTAAAAGTAAAAGTAAAAAAAAATTGCATATCCATAAATAAATGTGTTTATGTTAGAAATTATTAGTTGGTAATAATTTCATGCAAAATTCTATGAACTTATCAGTTGTGTTTATAGCATTTTTATTATCCCTAAATATTAAACTTGATTTGAATATATATGATTAATAATAGCACACTAAAATGCAAGTCATATTAAAAGTATAACCATGTAACACATTATATATATCGTACGTGTAGAAAAATAAATATATATCAATAGGTATAAATAACTTTTTATAATCAACTACAACGCATATAGTGATTTCAAATTCATGTGAAAATTATTGTCACTTAATTACAAAATTGTAATTTTAACCAAGTAAAACTTATATTTTATAGAAGATTAAAATAGCAGCATTATAGAATATTATTGGACTATAAATATTTTATAGAATAGTAATCATTTAAAAAATTATAGAATAAATATAGTATAAATTGTTTCCCAAGATTCCAGGTATTAATTATATATCTTACCTCATGTTAACATATTGAAAACTGAAAAATAAAAGTAATAAAACATATTATAAATTTGTATTATACGTAACGGTCCGCTTCCGTCATTTCTTAATATTTTTCCGTGTTTTTCATTTCTCTCAGCAATATTATTGGAATATCGATTACAACTAATCAAGAAGGAAAAGTGATTATAACTTATTTGCAGCAATATTAAAAAAATAATAACCATTCCGCTGTTAAATCAAGCCTTTCTTTTTTATCTCTTTTGAAATTGTTGTTTGGTCTTCGCAATAGAATAAGATGAAAAGCTGGAAGGCCATAAAGTACAGAAGCAGGTAATATATTTTATCGAATATGACATTTATGCTAACATTATTATTTAATAAATAGTCTGGGATTTCTTCAAAATATCTTCTAATGCGTAAAATAAACCAATTTTTATGATTCCGAACCTTCAAGGAGAAACACAACAGAACAAAATTTATTAGAAACGTGAATTAAATAAATCCTACCTAATAAAACCTAATTAAGTTATATAATAAAACTCCAAAATCTCAATTTAATTAATTTTGCGTAAACTATTTATATACTGCGATTCAAATTGATAACATTTGTCAGAAAATTATGCGAAAATAGTCTTCCCTCAACAGCTTTTTATATCTCTAAACGAAGTTAACCATTAATTAGTTAATTAATTAAAATTTCCCATCTGTTTCCTTCTGTAACCCCGAAACATATCTATGTTGCCTCTTTAAAGGTAACGATAGTGATTTTAAAGAGCAGTAACATCATATAATAATTGTCAGGTAATGGCTTGCAGTCCTGCTTCTAATGATCATCTTTAATGTCACTATAATTTATATTCCTTAAAAAAACAGCGCTAATAATCGTAATATAGCTTTAACGATTTTATATATTTTAAATATAATAAAATTCTTATACTGATAACATATTTATAGTCAATAGATTACTTTTGTGTTAAATGTTTCACAATTTTAGCTACACATGCTTGTATTTGTAAGATTTATATGATAGTGCGGGTATATTAGTATAATTAAGTATATTTAGTTTGCTAGTAATTATAAGTAAAATAGTCAATTGGCTATATATATTTTATTCATAAATATAACATAACATTAATGAACGGATTTAATGGATAACAGTTGTTAAAAGATATAAAAAAACAATTTCATTTTCAAGTCAAATGAAAATTTACCTGTATTTCTGAGCAACTATCGATGAAGTTTAGACATAAACAAATAAATCTTTCTCAAAAATTAAATATTAAAATATAGATTTATCAATTTTTTATCGTCGTGGGTAATTATTTTGAAACACAGTTCAACAATACAGATTACGGACTTTTACACTATAAAAGTACATTAGCTAAATCAATAGAAACCAGCTAATCCACAATCTTTCTATGCCAAGGGAGACACTCAGAAAATGATTATAGATTTTGTCAAATAAAACAGAACAAAAAACGCCTTATTGGTTCGTATTAACATCCACAGACTACCGAGACTATTGAGCAGAACGAAATAGACAAAGCTCACTCACCCCATTATTTGTATAAGCTGAGCAATTTAGTTGCATTATTAAATACAATGTAAATATTGTACTTTTTAATTTATGATTTTTTTATATTTCCTTAAATAATTGTTGAAGTACTAAATTAATGTGGTGATATATGCAGAATATATAGCAAACTGATTTTTTTTTCATTTGAAATATTGTGTTATCAAGTTAGATTAAAAATAAAATTAAGTTTTGAACACAGAGAATAAAAAACGTTTTTTGAAAATTTTTAAAACTGCATACTTTTGTGATTTTTACTAAAATGCCTAAATTTTATATTTACATTATTTCTTTTAACAATTTTCATATTTATATATATACAGTGCTCGCGTGATATTATAAATTGAGGAGTATAATAAATTACATGTTTATATAAAAAACATATTTCTTCGAAGCAAAAACATTTCAATTAAATATATTTAAAGACTTAAGGATGTCTAAATTATAGCTCTAACCACTATATTAGATTATCGCTTCTATGTAATTTAATTCCTATTGTTTTACCTAAATATATAAACTTTCTCCTAACAATAGTCTAGAATAAAGCAAAAAATACGAGCTGAAGTTTTCCTTGGCCCTGTACATATTGTACTATATATGGAAGTCCTCAAAAGCTCGGAATATCTAAGTTTAGCTGATGACATCACGATGACGTCAGATGTTACTCACCGAGTTTCTTCACTTTCGAGAAGCTTCCTGTAAGCGACGATCTCGAGCTCCAGACTTAACTTGGCGTCGAGCAGAGCCTGCAACTCCTGGAGGACATCATCCAGCTCGGATTGAGTCATGCCAAGATCCTTCTGAAGCGTGACCTTCTCCATGTCGAAGTCTCGCGTCTTCTCGTCCAGTTCCCGGCGCAGGTCCTCCAAATTGCGAGATAGTTGGGCGTTCTGAAGTCGTCAGGAGGAAAGTGTAATTAAGTAAGGATACTTGTACGAATGTGTGTGTGGCGGTAATGGTTGGAGGGAGGTGGGGGAGGGGGTGTTTTAGGCCTCATCAGTGGTAATACATAGACATAAGCTTATTAGCGAGCCTGAGAAAGGATTGTAGTATATTTTATTTATATCTGTATATTTATACCTACATGCAATAATGTTGTTACCATAGATATTTGTTTATGTTTATTAATTAATTGCTATGGTTGATACATACGATCAATGCTAACTATTTCCAATAATTAATACATGCCAAAGAGCCTTTTTCTTTTACAATTTTTTTTTGCCATCTAAAGGGTTATTTCCTCTAAAAATATATTTTGTTATGGATCTATAAAATACTAATGACCAATTAGAACAAATTTGGGATATATAGTTAAGAACGATGTAATATGTTTACTGTCTTTATCCATTTACGTAGGATATACATGTATATACATAAATAGTTTATCTGGAAGATTTAGACGAGCGGAGAAATCAGGTATCATCACCAACTTAATTGTTTAAGATATCCAACTATTTCACAATCTAGTCTCGCCTATATGCTTGATCAGATTGTGAATTTGTTATGTTGAAAACTCTAGAATTGTAATATTCACATGTCCTGGAGGTTCCAAAGTAACACCGTTTATATAAACTTAATCACAAGATTAATACACAAAACTTGAAAGATGATACATATGTGTTATAGAAAATAATTATTGAAATGAGATAAAATTGACTTGAAGACAGAAATATTTATTTTATGAAGATCACCAACAATATATGTGACCATTAATTGGAATCCAAAATGAGTTACTATATTTCTGCACTATCTGATCAATAAAATAAACTAAAATCTTCTAATAATATCGAAGTCATATTTATAATTAAATAATACAGTGGGGATTTAAAATAGTTTACAAACACATAAATTCTTTTACCACTGCATAAATGTTTGGTATGGAAATATTCTAAGAGAAAGTTCGAACTAACTAATTTTTGTCTGTCTAGACAAATATCGATGAGAGATAGAATCACAGCACTTAGTGAAATATATCTCTACTGAAATATAGATTTCTTCCACCCAGAAGTGTTTTTGATCTTATATCGAAAGAGTTGTTAGTCTGAAAGTGGTTAATGGAGAGGAAAAGAGCTTATCCAACTGCAACTTCTTTTGATGTTAGTAAATATATCCGATAAAAAATTTAATCTCTATTAAAGTGGTATAATAGCTCTAATTAACAACAAAATGTATAAAACAAAATAATGAATTAAGTAATTTTTTTAGAAAATTATATATTTCTACATCATCATTTTTGTGAAGAAGCTTATTAATCAAAAACAGAAAATATAATAGAATTAAACATAATTATATAAAACTAATTGGTATATATTCAGCGTACATTGTTTTGTTACATTTAAATAATCTCAAAGATTCATTTCCTCTCCACTTATTTCATAACGTTTCATCTCTTCTCTTCTCTTCTCTTCTCTTCTCTTCTCTCCCCTCTCCTCCTCTTCCCCCAATCTTACCTTAGCCTCCAACTCAGGCACTCTGTCTCTGGCCTCCTGTAACTGAGATTTGATCCTCTTGTTCTACTCCTTCACGTGGCTCATCTCCATGTTCCCGCGAGTGTTATCTGTCCGCACTTCCTGCATCTTGAGACTATATCGATTCTCCATATCACTCTGGATGTTGTCAACCTTGTTCTCGAACTCGGATTGAATATCGCGGAGTGCAGTGGACATCTCGTTTTTCCAGAAGTCCCTGTTTTCAGCGGTTGTGTCGCGATATGCCAGTGCAGCAAGTTCTTTGAGCTCCTGTTCAGGGAGAGAAGGATTAGATCGTTAATTATTTGAATTTATTGAAAAGACTTTCTATTAATTACTACTTTCTACAATTACTAATGATTAAATTACTAAATAATTTAGTCAATGCATTTTAAAATGCTTGAATTATAAAGAAATTCGCTTAGATAAACAATATGATATGCAACATTTTATTATGAATAATAATAGTTAAAATATTATTTTTCTTTAAAATATAATGCATTTTCATTAAAATTAGGTTAAAAACACAGAAAATCCCAATACTTTGTTCCAGTTACCAAATGGTTATGGCTATCATATTTTTTTTAGAATCAGGCATCAATAGCTTTCTAACACTCTTCCTCCCTTTTTTGGGTACCGAAACATCTTCTGGCAGACTATAATGATAGAAGATACTACATGATAATAGTTGGACTATTACCATGCTAAATATAAATATATGTTATAAATATATTCTCAATAAAATTAGTCTTCATGATAGATTTTTAAAAATATGAATGCGTAATCAGAGACAACATATATTTATATAAGTAGGTACTAAAAATGTTAAATTAATAATTGGTAAAATATGAAGTCATTAAGTATTTGTTAATAAATAGTATTAATCTGTTATGCTTTACAATTGATTATTCTGTAAATGCAGTTAAAAAAGTATTATTCTGATTCTAAAAGACGTCTCTAAAATATATTTCAAAATAATAACTATTATGAATAATATATTATAGAAAACTTTATTATATTTAAATATAATAAATAACCTTTTTCAAACTAATTCGTAATTTCCTATGCACGTATTTGATGATATCTGTCTTGATTTTTACGAAATATTTTATGGAACATTTTATGCACAATTTATTGAAATATATCAATAATTGTCTATTCACAAAGGGATCCATATGAAATCAATAAGAAATTAAAAGATATTATATATATTATTTGTTTAACTAATTTAAATAGTGTTTTAGACTGATGCGATGGACTTAAGTAATGAATATTAAACATAATGCAAAGTATGTGCTTTATTTTCATTTTGTGCAACAATTTATATTCTAATAGAGTCTTACTTCTATAAATAAATGTTGTAATGTTTTAACAAAATCAATCTGTAAAACTGATAATCCCAAACTCATCATTTGTGTTGACTTAGTCGGACTATTTGTCTAACTAACTTACCGATTCATGAACTTGTTTGATGAATTCATTTTCGTCTCGAAGTGATTGGGCTTCATTCTCAGCGTTGATGTGAGCCAAAGTCTCTTGGTCCAGATCCTTGGAGTATTGAAAACATATTGAAGTCAGCGTTTCAATGTATATTTAGAGGACACAGAAGAAACATCAATTTACTCTTTACTAATTTATGGCTATAAATATAGCTCGGACTAAGTAGAGCTGCACATAAAACTCACTTAAAACTAAGTAGAATATGTTGACTGCCTGAGTAGAATAATATTATTATGTGGCAAAATTTAAAATAGATTTTGTGTTTAATATTATACTACATTATAAAACTATAAAATAATATCGTTCAGCCTTTATAATTTTTTTAAACTAAACTAAATTTTATTTAACATTTTAACAATCAATATTTAATTATATTATTAAAATATAGATATTATAAAAGAATTGTGCGTCTGTATAAATATATATTACCAGAAAGATGATAAATCACTTCTAACACTTCCAAGGAGTGATAGAACAGCACCAGATTCCATCTTATTTGATCTTGTCAGCTGAACGGCCAATGTACTTACATAGTAATCACAAGCGTGCTGGTTCGAGACTATCATGTTCAGCTAACAAGTTCGTTTATTAGGTATAATAGAGATTTTTTAATAAAATCGAAACCAAATCAAGTCCTGTTATTTCTCCCTGTGTTCCAAGTGACTGGTAATCTTCCTGGTAATACTCGTATGCATACATTTTTAAAGTGAAATAGTTTTACTGCAAACTCTTAGATGTAGGAAGAATTCGTTCCTCTTTAATTGTTCATAAATAATATTATTCATTATAGTTTACTTTGTTCATATTTTATTAATTTATATAAAAATAATTGTAATATGTAAATAATACATACACATATGATTTTGTGTAAGAATTCAGAAATGATACTCCTAACTAAATATTTGTCTTTATTTAAAAATATGAATGATAATAGTGTTAGTAGTAATTATACAGTAGTTATACGAAATGATTATTTTCATACTTCAGGAAAAAGTCGGATTTCAATAATTTTTACCATTTAAATTGCGGAGATAATTTTAAGCAAATTTAATAGCGCACACGATTTCTGAGTCCGCATTTTATAATTTTGAATGTTTTCAACTCGCCTCCATAACTCGCTTATTATTTTTTAGATCTTGGATGGTAACGTCAAATTTAATAGGAAGCCCCAGGATTCATAAGTAAGATAGACAGCTATCACCACTTTAAATTTCCTCTGCTCTACTTCTATCTTACCGTTCGGTGGCGCTTGACCTCTTCCCTCAGTCGTTGAATCTCCTTCCGATCTCGCGCACGTTCGTCATCGAAACTCGCCACTCGCCGACGTAACAGAGCTATCTCACCCTCGTAGTCCGCCATTTGTTGGTTCAGTTTATCGATTGTCTCCCGATCAATCACGTGCTCGCGTTGGGAGTCTTCCAAACTGGGGGATAAGGAGCGGGGATATTTCCATGAAAACTAGCCCAGTAAAACTTACGACATATACATTTCAAATAAATATTATTTCTAGTGATATACAAAAATGTATGAAACAAAAATACATGAGTAGCCCAGGAGACTAGGAGATGCATGAAGAGGTCGAACTGTATACCATGTAAACTTAAATTAAGAAATGAAGTATTTAGCGCATAAAAATACTCGTTTAAAAAATATGTATAAATAATGAAATAATTAATAAGCAGCGAAAGAAAAGTTAGTTGTGATTTTTCGCTATAACTTTTATTTTACTCATGTTAATTGCTAAGAGTAATTAATATAAATTAATATATATATATATATTAAGTATATATATATATTAGTACTTAGTATATATTAAGTATATTACACTTGTGGTTAAGTAATATTTGTAAATAAAATCAATTCATTAAATATTGATAATATATGAAGTAAAAATGAGAAACGTGGATATTTTATCTAAAATACCTATTTTAATAAATGTTATATGTTTAAGAATAAAATGAATGCCATTATTTTCTTAGACAAATATTTTGTAACCTAAACAAAAGTTTTACATGTATATTTACGATAATGAAATTTAATTATCCGTATTTAAAAAAAATTATGTTTTAAGATATATGAAAATAAATAAGACCTTGATAAGCTTAATGTATTTATTATTAGATAATTAATAATAAGAGTTAGAATAGAATTAGAGTTCAATCTAATTCTATCTAAAAGGGACGGTATAAAATACGTCTAACGAATAAATATTCAGGGATAAATTAAAAATTAGAAAGACAATTTTTAGCAAAAGTTCTAAAACGAAATAATCTTCTCAATTTTACAAAAATATATTATCACTGGACAATATTTTTGGACAACCATAATCTTTGAAATCATGCAATGTTATAAATACTTTATGTTTCATGAAAATTTTTGTCTAGCCTACTAATTATTTCGCTATACGCAATAAAATTTTAATTAATTTATATTTTATTTTGCAATAACCTGTTAACAAAGTAGCTAATATTAAATGAATATCAAAATGTAACATAAAAATATATTTTTGATTTTCCAGACAAAACTCAAACTTCCGGTTATGTAGTAAACAGTCAACTTTGCCTGAGATCAAAGATTCGGGTTGGTGTAAATCACAAAAGAGTTCAGTCAGTCACACAGACGCTAACTTTCCTCACAGTCTGAAATAATTAACTTACTGCCTCAGCGAATTAAGGAAACTTGATGAAACGGAAATTGAAATCCAATACTGCGAATTATATTGGCATATAAGCATGGCGGTTTAGAATAAAAATAGCGGCTCCATTGCTCAGATCTGACACACATGATCGTAAGAAAACGTAATAAATTGTCCTCGAAACAGCAGTGTGAACGGGTATTTTGGGAAAGACGACATAAATATATTTCTATATATGAAACATTAGCCCTAAAGTATTTGTGTTGACCATTTTTTGTTACAAATAATAATGAATTTTGTTTGACTTTATATTTGTTTGATAAAAACCATTAGTAACCATTGTTTCAAATTATTCGTAGATTACAAATATATTGTTTACTAACTTTATTTTAAAATATTCTGAGAAAGAATAATTGATTTAAAATAGATACTTGATATAAATCACAGTACACTTATCTAATTTCCGTACCATTATATATTCTTTTCATTTAATCTCAATCACAATTACTGTTTAGAATAAAACATATAACAGATGTGCATATACTGAAATTTAAAGCAAGTTAACTTATGAATATTTTAATAAAAAAAATATTTTATTATAGTGAAATATATTTATTATCAAATTATTTTATTTCATTATTTTAAATTAGATTTTAAACACGCTACTTAACAATTAAACAGTAGTAAACTACATAATTAGTGAAATAAAATTAAAAATTGATTGCCATAATACATAACTTTTATCAATTTAAATTTATTGGAACACTATAAATCATTAGTACACTAGATTTATTCAACAAAACACTGACTCACAGCTGTGTGACCTCTTCGAGATCATCAGTGAGGCTGTGTACCTGAACCTCCAGGTCCGCCTTTGCTTTCTCCGCTTCATCAATGAGTTTCCTGAGCTGAGCCATCTCCACTTCGTACATCTGCTTGATCCGCTCGGTCTCCTTGCCCCAACGTTCGCGCAGAGTTGCTAGTTCGGCGGCCAATTTCTTGTTTTGCGCCTCCAGAAACCGCGACTTATAAATGAATCATATGTGAGAACGAGGGAGAGAGAAGGAAGAGTTAGGTAATGTTGCTACTTGAGATATTAATAGCTTAATATTATTATGAAATATTTTGTGAGAAATACAAATATTAAGTGGATATAAAAAAATCAATACAAATTATTGATACCTTTATATACATGTGTACAAGTTACATATAAGTTATAAATGTGAGATTAATATTTAATATTATAGGGTGTCCTAAAAAAATGTCCACTTTTAAAAATCTAAAATCTTTATTCTTAAAAATAAAAAAAGTGTCCAAAATACTTAAAAACTATTACAAATATGATCCAAAAGTGTCCAAAAACACTTAAAAATGATTTGGATCATATTTGTAAGTAGTTTTTAAGTATTTTGGATTTTTTTTTAATTAATTAATTAATTTTATTTTTAAGAATAAAGATTTTGGATTTTTTTTAAAGTAGACATTTTTTTAGGACACCCTATATTTTATTATACTTAATTGACGATTTTAATATACTTTAAATTCTGAATCATCACTTTTGCATTTTGCTGATAAATTAGATAAATACATATACAATATGATATACTTTTTACATTATTAATGTTTTGAGTGGTTTGCCTTGAAAAGGGCACTTGTAATAGGAATAAGAACTTAATATGTAGTAATGGTCTACTAATTAATACAGAGCAGTATCACCATCTGCTTTGATAACAGCTGTTATCCTTTTACATAAGCATGCATGAGACAAGGTTGGAACATTGAAGTCCATGATGCTATTATAAGTTAGCCTAAATGTCGGAGATTCGCGGTTTTCGTATCTTGAATCCCCTCGCTAAGATAACCCCAAACGTTTCCAATGGGATTCAAGTCACGTGATATTGAAGACCACGGAATAACGTTAACATCGTTATCAGAAAAGATTTCTGGAACAATAACTGATCGATGAACAGGGGCATTATCTTGCTGTAATATCCCTAGAGCATTGGGCAAACGGTAATTGTCAAGGAATCGTCTGATGAATCGTCTAAAGAATCACTACCGTTGTTTTGATTATTGATAGTTTGTTTGACACCCTAAGAACTAAACAACCATCATTCCAAATAGCATCCAAAACATGTACAGATCTTCTTACCAGATCTCGTCTATAACGTTCTCATCTTATCCTCTGTACATTTATTCTTCCGTCGTTTATCATAGTCTAAATCTGAACTAACTGCTCTATGCAACACGATTAAATCGGTTGAAATTTCATAATTAACGAATAAAAGGAATAGAAAAGTATTTAAGTAAAACAATAAAACAACATGACACATGTTAGGTCACCTTGCTAACATAACAATATGTTAGGTAGTAACAAAACGAACTAGTTAACTAACTATATTATTCATACTCTGGCTATACTATATTCAGTATATAATTAGTCGAACACTACTCACAAATATCGATTGGCATAGATGTATTATTTTGCCTGCTTTGTAATTTACCTTACTGTAGATAGTTAGCTATACAAATAAGTACCTATTACTAACTGAATGTGATACATCCACAGACATCTATATATAATATACACTGACAATCATAAATTTAGAAACACATCATAGAAAAAAATATATCTTAGAAATATGAAAATACAAATTATAAAATATTTATCTATTGTTTATGCATTGTCTTTTGACTATAAATTTCTTCACTGAGACCTGCCTAGACGTCTCAGGGCTGTTATTGAAGCTCGTGGTGGTCACACTCGCTACTGAATTATTCTCACCCCCCCCCCCCCCCAATTATGAGAACGCGATAACAGTCCTCTTTAGGACTAACACATAATAATTGAATATTAAATTTAAAAAGACATGGACAGAATTTATAGTCAAAAGACAATGCATAAAACTATAGCTAAATATTTTATAATTCGTATTTTTATTTTTCTATGATTTGTTGCAAAATTTATGATATTCAGTGTATTTATAATAAAAGTTATAATAGAGGTACATAATAAAAGTGTGTGGATACATCTTACAGAAGACGTTTTTAGGGTGGTAATTCTTTGTGGAACTTAGGATGGAATGCGAAACTCGTCCTAATTCGAGGAGCTTCTCAAAACGATTTTTAAATAAATAAAAACAAAACGATTTTTCTTGAAATATCGATAAAATCAGATTTAAGGCATCATTTGGTTCAGTTAGTTTATTTATGCGTGCTAATTTGTTCTTATGATTGTTTCATATTATAATTAATTATTTTCGTATTGGAGGAGCTCCTCGAGTTACGACGGTTTTCGCATTCCACCCTGAATGTACTGTTTACGATCTTCTCACGGACTTTGATAGAAGACGTAGTAATACAACATTGAGTAGTTATATATACGTGTGCTTAAATCAAATTTGTACACGGAAAGAAATATCTATTCTATATATGTACGTAGGTATATATCTATGTTCTTGCTGTTACTATAAATGAATAAATGAATGGTACAAAACCATAGAAAGCTACCACCGCGTAAGAACTATTGACTGCTTATACAAACGTTTGAACATTTATCATCTAAAACTTTTGAAAGAATATATTTATATACATTTGTTGACGATGTGTAGTTTATCGACATAAAAAATATCAGTATATAAAAAGCATATTACATGTTTTAATGATTTTCAATGATCCCCCCCTTTATGTCTGTTTATACATCGGAAAAATAAAATAAAGTTATTTAGGATATAAGATAAGTTATGAAACGTGTTCAATTTTATTGCAAATGCATTATAATTATCTATATTAATGTTTTTAAATAAGAATATTTTTTAATCTGTCATATTATATACGCATTTACCGCACAATTAAATAATTCATTTTATTGTTAAAAATTGTTTTAAAATTGTTACAAAAAATTCATGAAAGAAAATTGAAATTATTTATTACTTTTAATTGAATTGAATTGAATTTGGTTTGTTTTGTTGTAGCTCTGATTTAAATGAATTATCTCTCTCTTTAAATGATTAAGTAAGAAATTTCATTCGTTAATATTGTTTCCAAAGTATTAAATTTTGATCCACATATACGACCATCTTCTTACATTAAAGAGTAACACATAATGGTTATATTAGTAAAAAGCTGCATTTTTTAATACTAATGTATTCAACAGAATTTGTGACATATACATTTTTAAAAGGATATAAAATTTTTTTTATATTTGGAACTTATTGAAACTATTGTCCAAAAATTATTCTGAAAATAAATTCGAATAAAAAATAATATTTGTAACAATATATTAATTATTTGTTAATTGTCATCGAATAAAACGCTAAACTATATAATTACGAGTATAGTTCAGGTATAATATACGTCATTACTATGTGTATGTAATGCAGAAAAAATATTGGCTATCTTTTTGGTGCTTAAAGCTATTATTGCCATTGTGTATTCATAAAACAAACATATGCATACCTTCTCAATGAAGCTGGCGAACCTCTCATTGAGGCCCTGCATGTCCTTCTTCTCCTTCTCTCGACCTTGCATAATGTTGCTAACACCTCCCTTTGCCATATTCGTGGACGAACCGGGAGCCCCAAAGCTTCTTGGCATCCCGCCACCGCTCATCATCATCTTGCCGCCGCCTCCACCGCCGCCTCCACCAGAACCTATTGGAGACCGCGTGATGACCACTGTTCGCGGAGATGCAATCGGCTTCACTTGCCCACCACCGCCATATCTGCCCGCCTTTAAACCGCCACCGCTACCGCCACCGCCACCGCCACTGCCGACGCCGACGCCGACGCCGCTACCGCCGCCACTACTACCACCAATACCCACACCTACACCGCCATTTGCGTTGCTGTTGAGCATTCTCGTATGTGTCCGAATCGCTGGCTCGTCGTATTTGTATTCTTCAGTGCTTTCGTTGCTATAATACTGCCAGTCGTAGCTTTCCACTCGGGCGACAGCGGGAAGATTGAGTCGACCTCGGTTTGCTAGACAGACTTGCGATTCTGACTGGATCGGTCTGAGGCGTTGTCTACGTCGTTTGATATAGGCTTGGAGGAGGCAAGTCGCGCGTAAAACAGAGAGAGCGAACGCGTCAATTCTCCACCAATATGTTTTGCTATTGTCTCGCAAAGAGTCTCAGTTAGCTATCGCCACCCTAGCTTACTATAGCTCTTCTGTCTGACCAATCTAACGCATTGATGAAACTCTCTAGCGGTGCTGATAAGTAAGATACGTACCTCCAACACGCAGCTCCAGACAGTATGGAAGTAGTCAATTAAAACGCGAACTGAGAAGATCACCTCTGACTCTCATACTCCACAATGTGCCGAAATTTGTTTTTCGCGCCATCCAAAGCCCAATTTTGATTGGTCGAAAGGTCAATAAACTAACAAAACTTTTCTTTGATCTAATTCCGTCTCTAAGAATGTCGTTGTCCTCTATATGCGCAAAACTTTGTCGACATTTTTATCAAGTTAAGTAATTATTTTGGCATTACTTGGTTTCTTCTGATGAGAGTACGTAGACTACAACAAGGTGTACAAAGAATTCCCACGAGAAAGTATTCGTAAAAGTACTGCCTTCGTGGACTTTGCACGATAATCTTGGATAAATTTGTTAATTTCTTGGTTAAACCTGTTTACTATAGTAACAGATGGAATCTTTTGATAGCAATGAGAATCGTATGTGATGTTTATGTCTGTCTTCCTCATTATTTCCATTATTATTATTATTTAGGTGCATAAAATTAGACATGTGTAACTGTAAATCCTATGTAAATAAAATAATAGTTATTAGCATATTTAAGACAAGAACACAAAATATAAGTACTCAATATTTCTAAAATTTTATTAGTCAAATGTTTTAAAACATCGAAAAACTTAATTTACTTTACTATTTTTTGTAAATAACATTGCCGATTTTTCAGAAAAGCGTAATTCCTAAATAGTTAAATTTGGTGATATGTACCTAGATGGAAATATGTTATGATTGAAGAAAATACATTTAATATTAATTATAACAAATATAATAATCACATTCAAATAATTAAATTATTACGTTGGAATGAACTTTTTATAGAGCTGATTGTGCTCTGCAGTATTTACAAAATACCTGTGTGATATTACCATGACGATATTTATAAGCTGTTTATTTATTTATTCCTATTGGAATATTGTCTAGGCATTTGTTATATACTCATTATACATATTATTAATCTATTATTAAACATTTTTCTGATATATTAATTTAAAATATAATATTGGATTACTTGAACCATATTTTCGGTATTTAAAAAATATGTAAATTGATGATGCTTAAAATATCTATATAAAGATATTTTTTGATAAGTTATACTTTACATCTAAAATATAATTTTTTTGTTTTAATGTTAATAATTTAAATTTGAATTAGAAACAGAAGCTTCATACAATTTTTTGGTAAATAGGTTCATCTGAAAAATTATCTATGTCAGAAATAGCTAAATAATATTTGATATTTCATTATTTTTAATAAAACTGTTTTAATAAATTAGTTCAACCTCAATAATAAAATATCGATTTTAAACGTCTTCTAAATTTATTATTGCTTGTAACATATTTTTACTTCTCTGTTACAGCTCCATATGATCTATAGCAATGTCGTCTAACATTAAGGACTTACAATTTTGTTCTGTTTAAAATATTTTCATTTGTGATAATTAGCAGTTTTTTAGAAAAGTGATATTGGGAATAGTAATAATAATTATAATTGATAATTTTAGAAATATTATTATTTAGAAACAAACAATATTGTGTTTAATTTAAAGAGTTGTTCGTTTTTTGTGTTACAGTTACTGTAATAAATATTTATTTTCTATTTTATTCTTCTGTATACCAAAATATCTCGTATACTTGATATAAAAATTAGATCGTATTCGTTTCATTTCACAATCTAATTTCAACCACTAACTAAATCATAAAATATTTCGTGACATGAAGTCTATTAAGCAAAATCCTCAAGTAGAAATAAAAGATACCCACCAGCTAACTGTAACAGAAACACAGAATTGAATTTGTTTGATGTCCAATAGTATACAATTAAGATTTTAGAGTAAGTTCAACTGCGTTCGTCTTCTGAAAAGTTCTCTAGAATACCGTCTGTGCCGGGTATGTACTTACATAGACTCGTTCATTGCTCGAATGTTAGTCAACTTCTTTTCTATATTTCAAATTGACGACGTATGGAAAGCTAGCCATGTGTGGGAAGGCCCTGTGTGTCTCTTGCTCTCTATGATAGATGTTGTCTGGTTTTCCTCTTCACACGATCAATTGGAAGAAAATCCGCCCCCCAGTCCATTTTGACACCCCGTGCCGGTCTTTCTCGTGCCTTGATTTACTCACACATTTTAGATCGAGAGTTTTCACTGGATCGACTCTTTCTCTCTCTCTCTACAGTTTTCATAGCTGAACCTTCTATTTCCCCTTCTCAATAAATTTCTCACTCAGTTATTTTATTTACGTATCTTTGACAGCTAGGGTGGACGTGGGTACAATCACCATTCATCATGGGTCTATCTTTTATGTGCTGCTTCCATTTTCCCTCCCCAACTTTTCCACAAAACTTGGTCGGACCATGAGCTGGATCTGAAAGGATCTCGTATTATGTATATCGCCTCCAAGTGTGTCTGTAGAAGAAAGAAGAAAAACATGGGACATCCAAACAATTCTTAGACTATTTGTGTCAAGCTCTCTCTTTCTCTCTCTCCATCTTAGATCTGATCCTAACAAACTATATGTGTTAGGTCTATATTCTGCAGTCTCCACTTTTTCATTAAAAAGATGGTTGCTAATGTGAACTTAAAATTGCCCGATCTAACATGTTACTCACTCTATATATATATGCAAAGATTTCGCGTGAATTTCAGCAAAGAGAAAAAGAGTACATACATAAGGCAGTCACAAAGAATGGCTTGTTGTTTCCACCGCCGTTTCAAATTTCCATTACTCCCTATAAATGTCCTGTATAGTTTTAGTAAATCCGTAAGCTCGTCTTTGATCTTATAGAGAAATGTTGTCGTCGGCTCTGTTATATTGGAAATAAATAAATAACAACCCACGAGGGTGATTTTGTCAAATAATTCTCAAATCACGTATCATGCCAAAGCTATGCCGAAAATTATCATATTTCTGCGAGCATCTTAACTAATAGATAATATTGAACTGACTCTGACTAGAATGTACATTAAGGTTAACATGAGTAAACATTTATTACCGTTTTCATTAGTATTAAAGTAGTATTAATGTGACATTATATAAGACATTCATTTCCTTTATTTCATTAACCTTTACTGTATTAGTAGTTCAATAACTCAATTTTAATGTTTTTTCTTTAACGTTGAAAATAGTCCACACTGAAAAAAAGGGAATTATATAACATTAGTTTTCATCTAATGTAAGCTAAAAATAAATGTGTTTCAAAGTATTTATGTATGAATTATTTTATTATTATTATAAGGTACAATATATCAGAAATTTTCCAACTATCTATAAAAATGCAAAATGAGAAAGTCTAAAAAGATTTTATTAGTCTCTAATCTTAATTATTAACGCAATAATTAAAATCTGTTAATTAACGAAGGAATGAATTATAGTAGATAATATATGATGTTACAAATTTAAAAAATAAACTGAACAATGTGTTTTTAGTTTTGCGTAAAATATGTTAATACAAATTTTAATCATCTAAATTACATCTTTTTAAATAGATATAATATATGCGCAGTTAACTAGATTTAAATGATGTTATAAGTAGTAGGGAAGGAGCGCCACGATCACAATTGCGTGGGCGGGAGGGGGTGGTGACTCATGCTCATTCATGCTCAGATGCACTTTGATTCCGGTGCACTTTGTAACGACTGGTGCGTGGGAGGGGGGGGGTGGTGCAGTCTCGACCAATCACGTTCAAGTACGGCCAGAACAGTAAGAGTATATAAGGAATACTTGCGCCGTGGG
>JAYRBW010070295.1:0-26865 GCA_036023295.1 Invenusta paracnida | reverse complement strand
TACAATACCCAACAAAAGTCTTCTTTTCTTCCTATTCTATATTCCAAATTGGGTATGGCCAAACAACCTCAACGTATTTTATAGCTCATAGTTTAAAACCTCATGTGTTCTTCTGTAATTAAACCATAAAGTTTTTACCATCTGAATATTTTCAAATAATGCACATGTGTTGTTTTGATTTAAAAGGTCAAATGCACATTACAAGTTTTGAGGCATCAATGACACCATTCAAAAATCATTATATACACCTTTTACTTTTTATAGATCACCACCTGCAAAGATGTCTTTTGATGAAGAACTCTCTGAATTAGTAACTGAACTGTGGCATTTAGATGATAATTTCTGTCAACCCGATGTACATTACAAGTTGGATATGCAAGGTTAGTTAAAAAATGTAGAACTTAATACCGAAAATTTGATAAATAGTAATTTATTTTTATGATCATGCAATTAATAATGTTTAACATATTGTTTGTTTAAATACTTGTTTAATTTTAAATTGGATTTGAAACTAAATTTAATTCCAATAGATCCTCACAATCTCAGATAAACTTCTCAAGATTGGTTTAAATTAATGGTGGTGAAGGTCTTCTTCAAAAACGTCTTTATTCTGCTATAAATGTTTTCTATTTTTGCATGAAATTAATTTGTTGCAAGTTGGGTGTGCTGGTCGAGTTCGGAGCAAATGCTTTCATTTGTAACTTGTTTTTCTGCCATATTAACTACATTATTATTGAATCTTCTGTTGTCTCCTTGCTTTGCAGGTGCATTGCGAGGCACTCGTTCTGGTCGAGATGAAGCTGGATCCCATCTCTTCGAATGGGTGGATGAGGAGAAAATCTTCTCTATGCCAACTTATCACAGTGAGTAACCGGCTAGGGTCACAAAGTCTTGGACTAAACTACGGTGTTATAAATTTAAAAAGGTATATTATTAATCAGTCCATTTTTTGCACATGCACAGAATTAATATCTCATTGTCAAAATGGTGCGTGGTTAATGTAAAAATAACCTGTCTTTTGCTTGTCATGAATGATTTTAAGTTTCGAGTAACACTTCAATATTTTTACTCTTAAGTTTAGATCAACTTTTAAGTATCGTTTACAGAGAAATTTTTTCGAATTTACACCCTAGTAACACCTGATTTATACCCTAAATTTAAAATTAAGGGTATTTAATACCCTTAATTTTAAATTTAGGTATTAACCAAGAACATTAACCCAATTAAAATGTTAGATTACTCCTAACCTTTAGAGATATACCAAAATTCGATTTCTAGTAGCAAAACAATTTACTTAAAGGCTAAAATATTGAACAGATCGGAGTAAACTTTACTCTAGATTGACTTTGCAGTGACATGTGAGTAAATTTAACACAAACACCCAAGTAAACTTTACACTACCACTAGAGTTACTTTCACAGTTCTTTTAACATCTGAGTAACACTTACTTTGGTGTTACTTTAGACTACACATTGATTGATTGCTTTAAATATGTCACTAAACATGTATTGTATGTGGATTATGTTTTTTATTATTCCAAACTTAAATATATTATCCAATAAAGACTATGTTGTATTCGTATTACAATTTTACGCATTAATATTGATTTCTTTGCTCATAATTAAACTGTCTTTACATTATCGCTACATTATAATTATTATTCCTAGCTATCTGCACATAAGAAGAGTAGTGTGTTAACTAGCCCTACCTAATACTATCTTTGATAATGTGTATTGTAAACGGAACACAACCACAGAGTCGCGTGTACTAGCTGGTGGTATTCTCATGACTGCTATTGTTACTTTACATGTTCTTCAATAAAACTACCCATACTTAGACTTATTCTTGTTCCTATAACCCACGAGGTACAACAGACTAATTAAACATTATTAAATTACTGTTCATCCAGTCTTTCGATCAAAGTAATTAATTTTTTAATGTTCTGTATTGCCTCTATTTTTTTGTTTTATAACTCTACTATTATACGTGCTTTTGAGTAATTTTATCAAAGCAAGATTATTTGTATAAAAGTCGACAAGATTAGTTTAATTTCGGAACATTAATACATTTTAAATTGCTTTCATTTCTATCCAATGTATTTTTAAAATAAAGTAGAAAGATTACGTACACTTACATTGATGTCTTACAGTTTGCATTTCTGTGCATATTCAGTATTACCATCTGCTTCATAATTATATTAATGCGTGCGTTAATGAATATTCCAATAAAAATCGAAGTAACATATGTGTTTTAGTGTTTTGTTCAACTTATACCATTTTGATTATGTTGGAGATCGAATTTCTGGTAGGTATTTTATGTATGTACAAAATGTTTAATATGATATCATAGGTACTCTCCCGATCTACATTAACTCTAGCAAGATTCTGTTGTGTGTAACAGACCCTTAACATTCTGTGTTTTTAACTTTACGATGTATGTTATCATTGAGTAGACGAAGCACGTTAAACTTTTTTCAATTATATTTTATAGTGTTACACCGTATATGTGGACTGTGTATGTACTTTTAACAATCACATTAATCTGGTTTTTAGGATAAATGACAGACTGCATTATTATATTTTTTAATATGATTAAATTGTTGCATACGTTTAGTTAATTATTAAGTACATAAATCTAGAGAAAAAAATGTGTCCACGTCAAAATGAATGCCAAAATCTACCAGATATATCTATCCATTTCTGTCTGTATCGGTATATGTTTCATCAGAGTTTCGTGATCTTCTGGACAACTACGAAACAGAAGTGGGTGCCTCTGAAAATGTTACTCGCGAGGAGCGACAAGAGAATCGAGACTTTATTGACGAGGTGATCAACACACGAGTGATGCAAAGAGCACACGCTTTTCTGGCTGAGAAGGGATTAACCTCAAGTGATGTAGGAGATTTCAAGAGAGAGCTCTACAGACTTTGGTTTACTCTCTACTGCAGATCTAGGGGGTGTGTAATCTACTATCTAACCACTTTAATAACTTTTCTATTCTATCCTGAATGTTATAAAATGTTCAAAAATGTTGTGTATTTGAAAAATGTCGGCCTTTGTTTTTCTAAAGTTTTTTTAGTAGTAATATTGTGTATATATATATACGTCAAACATTTCTAGTACACAGTATAATAATTATAAAAACGATCTAAAGAGAGTAAACATACTGTATATTATCTCCTATATAGTAGATATATTATACTGTATGTTTATATTGTCTACATGTCGTATTTACCAGTGAAAGCTATGCAAAATGTTAAATAAATTTAATAATTCAAATCACTGATTTGTGTTGCATTACATCATATAAAATTATGCAATTAAATAGTATGTTTTTGATTGGACATTACTAGCAGTATGGGGAGAACTTGACAGCGTTTTTCGACCTTTTTATATTTATCATCGTATTGCTTCGAAATATAAATGCAGATACCACCAATTTATTGCAAATGAAATTTAAAAAGCCATGTTTACATATTGTTAGGCTAAGTTGTAACTTTCTGAGCCAGACCTACAGTACTGGCTTCTATAGTTAACCGCTAGTCCCGTTTTTAGTTGTTTATCAGCTACAACTTGCTCTTTAGGTAGTATGTAAATCTGATCTATATCAGCTTCATTAAAATAAATGTGTGGTACACTGCCTATTCTATTATGCGACAGTACGATGTGTATGGGTCGCCGATGAGACCTAATAGGGTCGAAACAGCGCTATCTAGCTATCCCCGTACTGCTAGTAATATCCGTTAGTAGTATGAAATTACAAATTTTGCTGTATTGCAAAATCACACGTTTTAAAAGTTGACTGTCTAATACCACGAGTATAAGTATATAGATTGAACATTTAATAACTAACAGATCAAATTATTATTACTATTCTGAACTCCGATTCTGATAATTTCCAATTTGTCGCTAATAACACCAATGCTGTATTCAAATATCTGCTGGTATTCGCGTCATGCATAAGTACAATTTTGATAGCTCTAGTCGATTTCAGTTTAATTTCAAACTAGCTTTTTTTATTATCTTTAGCGTGACACAATTAATATACCGAATCAACTGGAAAATGCACCATGAGTGTTATACATATATGTATGTAATTATTGTAGAGTATCAGGATAACTTTAAATTCTCAGAAGTTCAAGATAAAGGTTTGTATTCCAATTGAAATATATACCTAAAGAATTAAAGGCTATATTTTTGCCTATTGGTAGTTATTAATTATAGTTGGAAGCTATTGTATTTTCAACTGTGGTATGACCTAAACTACATAGTAATTTGTGTACTGTGTGCTATATCTTATTTTTTCATCTGAAGATATAAAGCAATAACTTAAAATATTAGTCTAAACACGTTGTTTTTATGACTTACATAGTATGTTAATGACCTTGTAATAATGCACAAGCCTTCAAAGTGTAGGTATAACCGGAATAAAATCCCCGGTAGCCAGCCTGCTTTTTACTACTTCAGATATACTTAACACTCCATTCACACTTCTTCTCGTCCCTACTGACAGAGTTCGAGATTCGAGCGGCTTTGAACACGTCTTCATCGGTGAACGGAGGGGTGACAGTGTTCTCGGATTGCACAACTGGATCCAGTTCTTTTTGCAAGAAAAGCTTGGTCACATTGATTATAAGGGATTTTTTCATAGGGGAACGGTATGTTAGCTATTCTGGTAGAAATGTTTTTTTTTCGAAAGGTCTTTTCGAAGTAATATTTAAAACACAAAAAAAGATTACCAGAATGGAGTTTTAAGAAAGAGGATTTTTGATTCTGTATTTGACACGCAAAAAATTAGCACGATTTATCATTATTATGTATTATTTAATGTAATTGTCTTGCGTAAAATGTAATGAGTACATTAATCTACGCTGTTTAAGTAACCATCTTATATAGGATACTTTTAATTCGTTACTGATATCTAATATCAGTAATAAACATATTACAATAATGTGCTATAATAATATTTTTAGCCTATAACAAGTGAAAATTTCTTCCTTTATGCATACCTATCTACTGCATTGTTGTTTTATTGCTCTGAGTTTAGCAAGTTAGTTTCGAGTACATAAAATGATTGAATAGCCTAGGTATATCATGTATGTTTTTCCAGGCACTATTTGTTTAGTGTAATTAGTTATATACTATTTATTGTCTATACCATTAAATTTGTGGTATACATGATTTTTAAATATTCAACATGAATCAGAATCTTATTTCTAAACTAAATTACGAGTATGTTTATTTTTAATATGGCAATTAGACGGAAATCTAATAATAATTATAAACATAAGTTTCAATCTACTAATTACAAACTATATGATATAGTGGAATTTAATTTTACATATTTGCGACCCCCAGAGCATTTTTTCGTTTAATGCTCGTACCGATACAAAATTAAGTATTTTGTTTGATGGTCGAACATTGCATGCGTGCTTCGCTTTAAATGTCAAACATAAATTTGTTTGTTTATATGTATAAATAGATGGTGTTATCTCAAATAACAATAATTTTTATAAATCAGGTTTAAACTAAGGACTGTCAATACAGGACGGTCAACTTTTTAAGGGCATTTTGTGATATATTTACATGATTACATACTAGTATAATACTATAAATACTATTTACATCCTAACAGCATCCTATTAGATGCATTATACAAATAAAGTAAAAATTGAAAAATTACCAAAATAATTACGAAAATATTGTCATACTCGAAAAGTTCAGCCTCGCTACTTTAGACAAATACCGTCCTGTATTTCTATTAGTTATGTATTGATTGACTTATAAACATCCTTACAGGGATATCCAAAAGCACAACTAGAATCAATTTACATACGTATTTGTATACAACAGTTGTGCGAATCTGTTAATTTAGACTATCATTCTTGCACATAGGTGACTGTGGGTATTCGGTATAAGCGGCATTTTATTTGTGTATAATTATGTGTGATTTAGTACGTGTTTATCTTTTGTACATTAGCGGATTATAAAATATTCTGAAATAACTGGTCAGTGGAATATTAAAACTCTAGTGCTGCTAGTCTTAGTCGTAATTTATTTAATTCTGGTTATTCTTACATTTTAAAACTATAATTAATTTGATCTTTATTCAGTAGTATTTGTTCAGTTTCTTTCCTTGTAAATACATTTATATATAGTATCACAATTTTTTGCCTGATGGTTGCAGCGAAACATGTAATGTTGCGTTTTAATAAATGTTATTTTTTAAATATTTTATATTCTTTGTTATTTTAATATTCGTATTTATCGCGTTTATTCTCCTGATTGATTTTATAAAGGAAGTTCACTTGAAATTGAGAACTAAATAAAACTATTTATTTTTGCGTTAAGTGTTTTAGCATATTTTAGAATAAAAGAACATTATCTAGAATTTTAAGATTTTAATAATACTCACAGCAAATAACAAAATCACTTAAATATTTCAAACATGTCATTACACGCAACGTGTTAAAATTAATTTTAGATGTTTAACATCATCGCGATAGAATTACATGGTACTATAGTACTAAATTTTCGTATCACACTGTCAAGCCACAAAGTGTGATACGAAAAGTTATCAATATATTACAGATTTTTTTTCAGCTTTAATCTTCTTTGTTTCATTATTATTTACTAAGCTGATGGCGAATATTAAATTAACTTATTATCTTTAATTTTTCCTATATTTCCTAATTAAAAATAGTTTAGTTGTTTTCCTTGTCAATCTTTTCAACACCAGTCTAACGAGGAATCCCCGAACGTAGTGACTCTCCAGTTTACTTGGGGCACTCAAAACGTGAAACCGATTGGGGGGACTCTTATCGGAACTTCGCCAGAGTTCGAAATGGCTCTTTATACAGTCGGTTTTATTGTTCTAAACTCGAGGGGGGAAGATAGTGTTCGACTTAAGATGGCACATCACAATGTAATCCTCAAGTGCCATTCCTACGCCAAAAACAAAATCGGTACCTGCTATGTTGAAGGTCTTGATTAAGTTAATTGCATCCAACCTATAGGATCATCTCATGATGGCCATTTTCCATTGATCGATTACTTCCTTTGATCTGGACTCTCGTTTTATTTCTTTGCCATTTATTTAATTCGTTCAATTACAAATAATAATATCACTTATATCTCAGATTTTACCAATTATCATGTACCTGCAAATAATTATCTTAATCGGTTGAACTTATTTTTACTACTTGATAATATTAGTCAGTAGTATAAGTTAATAATACTTACATATGATATTAGGATAATAATTTTTAATGAAATAGCAGTAAATATTACATTATACTTCTTATTTGCCAGTATTATCATATTTAGTCTGCTATACTAGTCAGTTTATTATAATGCTTTATTTTTAATTTTATGTGAAATTTGTTTTTTATTTAGATTGATATTCTTCCATAATTGTTTATTTTAATTTTCAAGGTGTTTTAACTACAACTTTACAATGTGTAGACTAATAAACTAGCACACAGAAACATGTTATGGTTTAATCTTCCAGTCATTGATATACAGGTTTTCCACTGCTGCATAAAAACGAAATAATACTTTTCCTTATTCCCTGGTAATTTGATTTATTAATAAAGCTATTTTCTCTATATTTTGACTTGATTTATGCCCTATTTTTGAATGTTTACATGATAAAAAATTGACTTTAGCAGTAAGTTAACTTTGCTAGTTTTCAGATAATATTGCCGACTAAATATCATATAATTCGCCTATTATAAAGAATTATAATTTTAACATATCAGAAATGTTTAAATGCATTTAGAAAGCTGAGGATGTTATTTTAAGTATTAATTATCCGACTAGTTATACCGGAAAGTTAGGATTGTATACAATTCTAACAAATAAATAATCTAATAATATACAAAAAATTATGTGAAAATTACATCTCAATTTGTAGTCATTACAGATTCCTCTTTTTAAATTAATTAAGAGAAATATTTACATTACAGTATAATTTCCACGGTTCAATAAATAAAAGTCAACAGTTTCATAATAAAATAAATTATTTAATCACTCAATATGTTTCGTTTTACATACAACCTTATCAAGAGTATAAATAGAGCAGTAAAACGAAAGAGCAGCCCATAGATATGGATTATATTTTGTTTATCTCTCTAACAAGATTATCATCGTGGTTAAATATTGTATCTACAATTCTAACCACGATGATAATCTTGTTAGTTTTGATATAGAATCTCTTTTTGCTAATGTTCCCCTCAAAGAAACCATTGATATTATTTGTAATTATGTATACTCTCCCAATTCTCAATACTTTTCCTATCGAAACATTTAAACATCTTTTATACATAGCTACTAGTGGTATTTTCATGTACAATAGCAAATATTTCAAACAGACTGGTGGCATAACTATGGGCTCCCCTCTGGGACCCACATTCGCTAACATCTTCCTTGCACACCTTGAAAAAGAGTTGCTAAAAGATCAAAAAAACCTACTTTGTACCTTCGCTATATCGATGACATCTTCTGTGTCTTTTCTAAATCTAAGGGTTTTAATCAGAGTTTTTGAACATGCTTAATCAATCTTACTCAAATCTAAAATTTACTTTCGAAACCAAATCTAATTCTTTACCATTTTTAGGCACCATTTTAACCCTACCAAACACAAATACTTCCAAATGTACTGTCTCTGTTTACCGTAAGAAAACTTTTACTGGTCTCTTATTGAATTTTAATGATTTTTGTCCAAAACAATAGAAAATAGGTTTAATTTTCTTCACAGAGATTACCTTTGCTGTAGTAAATAGTTGGTCTATTTTTAGAAAATTTGTTTTATAAAAATGGGTTTCTGAACTTTATTTTTAATAATTGTGTTAAAATATTCTTTTCCAAAATGTACAATACTTCTACTCAATCCAAAACTGATGACACTTCTTCTTGCTTTTGTATTCCCATTCATATAGGTACTCCTTCGTTAATCTTTCGCAAAAAACTCATTTATCTTTTTAAAACCAAATTTAACATTTGAATTTCGGGTGTTTTTTCCTCTTTTAAAACTAAAAACTATTTTTCTTTAAAATGTAAAACTCCTAATACTCTGGCTTCCAAGGTTGTCTACAATTACAAATGTTTGTGCGATACAAACTTGTTTTACGTCGGTAAAACTAAGCGACACCTTATAACTCGAGTTAAGGAGCATAAATCTCAAATCCGCTCTCATCTTCTTTCTTGCGCTTCCTGCTCTTCTAATTTCAATATTAATTCTTTTAAAGTTATTTCTGATTTTGACATCCAAATTAAAGAAGCTCTCCTTTTTAAATCTCTTTCTCCTTTAAATTCTAATCTTATTTATAACGGCTGCTCTTTCTTCCTCAAAGTGTTAAATTTTTTCTTCGCTTTTTGCTTTTTTGTTTAAATGCTCTATTTATTTATTTATTTTATTTATTTTTATTCAATCATAATTTACAGACATTATAAGATTAACTATTTGGGTCGGGCTTAAGATGCTCCCACAAATTTTAGTGATTTTCAATGAATATCTCTGAGCTCAGAAGTCAAAGGGAAATAAATTATGTACTTATTATTACGTATCTCACAAATGAAACAACATCTGTGGCTAAACATCTGGCATCTAGTATTTACACTTGTCATTTACGTTGACAATGATATATGATTGACAGTTAACCTCAATTTTAAATTATTTTAGTTTACAAATAGTCTGTAATCTGGTTCAGATTGGAACTTAAAAATTAGGTTTATTTTGTTATTGTATATTCTACTTTGCTCGTAGTAGTTAATATATAAATAAAGATACATACTTTTATTTATTATTTTTTAAGCAGTGTATTGTTCCGGGCCAACAATTTGATGTACATATATTATTATCTAGTAAACATTTTTTAATTTACTGAATTATTTTTACTCAAAAATGCTACATTCTTTTAGCCAATCGGAGGTATTCAGCTCGGCGAATCTCCTCATTCATCAGACCAACTTAATTCTCTTCGTGGTTCGTGATGCTGCTTGATGGTTGCCAAAGGGAGGTGGAAACAGCGCTCATAGTCATCAAGTACACAACACAAACCAATCCTCACTCAACTCAACACAAATCACCTTCTCTTCTGTCCTTATTCACGCTTTTCTGCCTCTCTTGGTGATTTTTCTTTTAGGGACAGCGATCTTTATATGGGACGCTATCTATCCACTACCAGATTCTCAATTACCTGAACTAAACGATTTTTGGAGTAAATTGAAATATGTCGCACACCTTTTAATGAAACATTTATATCTATCCATTTAATAAGTATTTAACAATCTATACATTTTTAAACTGTTCAATTATTATTGACAAATTTAAGCTTCATAATAAATTTGTATATTTTTATTGTACATGTTATTATAATTTTTAGAAACATGCTATTTAAATCATGGACTATCGTTTTATTATTTTTATTAAATAGTCATATAATATAACAATTAAATTACCATTAAAGTATGAAATATTTGGCGTTGATTGAAAACAAATGATGACTTATATTCAATACCGGATCCAAATAACATCTTGAAAAATAGACAAAGTTTACCAATGCAACAGAAAATGAATTGTAGCAAATGCATAAACATAATCTATAATATTTCAAAGTTAAACAATAGATTTGTATTTTCCAAATATCTATTTATAGATTCTACAGTTACTTATAGAATTTCTATAGATATACTAATATAAGCAATAACTTGTATAATAAGCCAGCCAGGCGATGCTTGTCTGACACGTTATGGTTTAGGAACATTTTCCCCGTTTTAGAAAATCACTCATATTAAACGTAAAATTGTAATTTAAATCTATTTAGTATTTTTCTGGGAATATCTTATATATTGATTTTGCATTTTTTGGTTAAATATTCATTAATGTTCTTTTCATAAGAAAATTTAATAATTTTAAATTTTTTGTGATTTTGATTCATTTTATCTTTTCGTTTCACAGTTTTTTTATTTCGTGACTCAGTTTTAAATTTTGTTCTTTTCGTAACTCAATTTTACGTTTTTTATTGACATCTTTAAAATACTTACTTTTGAATGTTATGTAACGGTATCATTTAGTGAAATATTCTTTTGTGTTTTAGTGATTAAAAATAATAGCATGTACGATTTTTTGTTTCAATTTAGTGAGTTTTCTTCATACCATTACTATATTTACTTGTAGTATCACAGCATTGTTATTTGTCTAATTTTTGTAATATGCATCTATTTTTACCAATCGTTATACTACGTTCTAATGTTTACAGCTGTCAAGCTTTGTGGTAAACGTAACATATCTACTGAATCTTTTATTTTTATAAATTAATATAATATAGTGTTGGTTGTTCTGCATTATGGTCAACGTTATTATAGTATTTTTTATATCTTCGCTAAGCTTTATTAAGTACATTTTTGTTTCTTTATAATGATATGTTATTATTTTATTTGTACTTACTCATTGCGATTGTTTCAGTGAATTTTATATTATAAGACACCCATAAAATTACCGTTCATGTGTCTGTACATATGCAAACATAATTCTGGGTGTTTTTTGTGCACATTTTGGGAATGTTTTTTTTAACATGTAAAATTTATCTAGCTTCATAAATTAGTATTTTTATTACACTTAATCATACGCGACCTGTGATTATTTGTGCCTATAGATTGCTTTCCAATCATATGATATGCAATGTTTAATTATATGCTTATAAATACAGTGTATTTTATAAATCATGCATTATAGGGGGAATTTATTTATCATTTATATAATAATTAACATATGAAAGGATAGATATAAAATAATCTAAATGATTTAAACATTATTAAACCGATTTTTATGACTTTGAAACAAATACGATTCTATCACAAAGTGAAATAATATTAACTCTCACCTTTTGTCAATGTTACAGCAACCATATTAATAGTTACGTGGAACTAAAATATAAATTCCAACTAATCAAAGTTAAAAACAGTAATTTTAAATTTATCCTTTCACATCTTAATTTCTCTTATGACGAATGTCTTATGAAACACCCTGTATATATATATTCTCTTTCATATATATTAAATAAAAATATATTGTTATATTCCTTTTTCTATACCGATATAATTATTTATTATTGAGTTTACGAAAATTTGTTTTTAATAAATAATAGTTATGATACAGCGTTTAGAAATTGTAAATATCGTTATAGGCCAGGTTACTACAGGTAGCTCTTAAAACGTTTAAATAGAAACACCGATGTAAAAATATGAATTCCGTTGGTGTTGTGGATCTAATGACTATTAATATACTTTAATATGTATATTTAGTCATTTTTTAATAATATTTTAATGAAGTATAATATTAAATTTAAATAAATAAAGGATTCTCATATATGCTAAGTGGGTATAATATATCGAGGATACCTAAAGTTATGAATAGATAATGTAACATTTTGACAAATACTTGTTATACTTTGTGATATGTGAAAATATAAAACTTAGAAATGTAATCGTTCGTTACATATGTATTTCTTTACTTAATAGTCCATTGTTTTTATTTTAGTGGATTGACTTGTTACTTAAGTAGTTATTTTTAACAAAAATAGTACAGTATGCTCCCAGTAGGTACGAACATTGGCATATGTATAATTACATTGACGAAACATTTTATTATTAAAAACAAACCAGAATTATAAGAACAATCGAATTATTCAAGGATAACAATTTGTTTAAATAATAGTAAATAATATTATAAACCGGTATAGGCCAAGTCTTCGAATTTGACAGAATATGTTTAGTTTTTGGTTACCAGCCATATTCTGAAAACGTTACCATTTAATTTATACTTTTTTATCCCTACATTCATCGGTAGCGTCTATATAAAAATGAATGAATTCTAGTTATCTTTAGATATTCTGGACGTTTAAAGTATAAAACCCCCCCGAAATTTGATGCTTGCAAGATTGATTTTTAATTAATTATATTGTAGATAAACGTAGGTATTATACAATGAATACCACTTGTTTATGCTAAAATTTATATGGCGGGACAATAGCTTCCATTTATGTTTAAAATTCAAACTTGTATTTATATCGATTTATGTAGTAGGCACATGTTACCTTCATTAATGATATCGACAGTTGTAAAACCACGTAATAATTCATTTGCTGAGTATAGTTAAATTTAATCCCTATCTGGAAATACTATATCATCAACAATTATTGTTTTGAATATTCCGCAAACGGGAAGTAACTTATTTACACCAGTATTATATATATGTCTAAGACATGTGCTTGAAAAAGCGAAAAAAATTATGAAACACTATAAATGTACGATGAGTTCGCCTAAACATAATCGCTCTCTCTCTCTCTCTAGGATCTGGCGCTTTGATGATCACAGGCCCTAAAGCCGATCCGCCCCAGGAATTCAAGCACTTTCTCGGATTTTACGTTGATTATGCTGTTGTAAGGTGGTATGTAGTTGTATGGTGTTGTAAGGATTTTATAATGCAGTATCCTCAGGCATGAGGCAATGTGTGCAGTTTGTGTCGGTTACTTTCCCTATACTGTGGAGGAACGCTCTAGATGAGGTAAGTCTCCCGACTCTGACTTGGTGCACCAATCCATGGATTGTGACTGCTTCTTCATGGCTAAGGCTGTTAATGAACTCTTTCTTGGCTGGGCTAGAGTCAAAGTGTTCACGGCGCCAAGTGCTGTCAAAGTCTTGACGGTGTCGCCATCTGTTCTTGAGGTCACGTGCAGCGAGCTTAGTGATTTCTAGGTCAATACAGACTGAAGATTGTTCCATTTTGGCTGCTTCGTCGGCAGCTCTGTCGGCCTCCTCATTTTCTTCAATGCTACTGTGTGACTGAACCCATTGGAAATGGATTTTGGCCTCAAAACCATGGAGGAGATTCCATATTCTGTTGGCAGTTGTTTTGGGGCCCTTGCGATAGTGTCTCGATGGATGATTTGCTGTTAGTGTGGATTCTGATTAGCTTCCCTTTGGTGTTGATGGTCCTGAGGTCCTTGAATGCGGTTTCGATGGCTGTCAGTTCAGCTTGGTAACTGGAGCTAAATTTGCCTGCCGATACCCCACTCTTATTAGTGAAATCCCCGTAACTGACATATATCCACCTCCACCTTCCTCAGTACTGTTGGTAACTGAGCCATATTGTGACCAAATGTTGATATCGGCCTGTGGTAGGGTGTGGATGTATCTGGTGGTTTTTTCTTTTGAACGATGGTGTTTTCGGTCTTTATGACATTTGGGTTTATATTCGGACTGAAGCAGATATTGTCGTTGCTGTTGTTCCAACTAGGGGTATGGTTCCCATGATCTATCAGCTAGGGCTCTTAGGTGTTAGAGTCTGGTATTGGCTTTTTACAGATGTTCTTGACATGGGGTCCGAACTGGAGTAGACGGTCGATGGTAACCCCTAGGAATGTAGCTGTGTTGACTGTTTTCCCGTCAATTTTAAGGTCAATTTGTATGTTGCATTCTTTACTCCATTGTGAGAGGAGCATTATTTCACATTTCTGGGGTGCTAGTGTCATCTTCCACTGGTTTGACCATCTCAGTCACAACTGTGTCAGCTACTGCTTGGGCCTTGGCTTTTGCTAACTCGATGTTGGTGGCACTACTGCTGAATAGTAGATCATCAGCAAAGAAGTAAGGTGTGCTGTCTTCAGGTATTTCATCGCGTAGATCCTTTATCCAGAGAACAAAGAGGATGGGGGCAAGGACGCTCCCTTGGAGAAGTCCTTGTCTAAAGTTTCTGGTCATGGATAGGGTATTGTTGTAACGGACGTGGGGTGTTCTCTCACAAATGAAGCCTCGAATCCAATCGGGGATGTTTTTGATTGCTGCAGTAAGGAATTTTTCACATAGGTATTTGTTGAGTTCGTTTGTCTTGGTGAGGGTGTTGGGTTTCGCAAACTCGGTTTCTATGTCAGTTTGATAGTTTATCCACTCTGCTTTCTTCATCGCCCATTCGGTCCTTCTTTTGGCAGATTGTGTGGTTGACTTGCTGATCTCTAAGTGGATTGGTAGGTGGTCGCTACCTAGGTCTTCAACAATACACCAGTCCGTAAATTGGGCAAGATTATCCGAAATGATGGTGACGTCGGGGCCCATTTTGCCCCCTGTTTCCTGATTTAAATGAGTTGGTTCTCCGGTATTTGCCACCTGATAGTTGATGTTTTCAAGCCATTCTTTAATTTGGGTGCCAATAATGTCTACTTCCTCGCAGTTTTCGTCCCACATGGAGTGGTAGGCATTCAGGTCGCCTAGTATGATGCAGTTTTCTTTTTGGGATATATACATAATAGCTCGTAGCATCTTACGTCGACTAGTATATATCATTTCATTGTAAAAAGTTGAAATATTTTTTATAAGACAAAATTTGACGTCAAATCAATTTTTGCATGTAACCCTCCAAAGTAACATCGACATTTGAAATATAATAAAGAATATACCATTTTGTAAACAAATTTAATTATAATTCTGAGTCCTCGAATTGGTGCAATTAATAATTTACAGTTTTGTAAACATACATAAAATTGCTTATTCATTGACTAAGATACTTGCTTTCAAATATAAAGCAATTATGTTATTGTACTACATGCTATTTGTTGTTTAAAATCAGTATAGGGCCATTTCAAAAATGGTATAAAAGTTTATTAACATAAATATACCTGTTTAAACATAATTACTACTCTCAGTAAGTTCGAGTAGTAAGGCATATAATATAATATGTTTTAAGATACAACAATTGGTAAGATATAACTATTTAAATAGAGTATTATTATAAGAGAATGTAAAGGCATTCTAGGACAAATTCTCCTGTAATGTTTGGTGCACAATACCTATTTGTTTGTAATTACTTGTATCATACATCTCGATTAATATGATATTTCATCACATTAGCAGATAAAATGAATTGACATAGTATAATTCGATGCAAAAAATATACTTTTTTTATATAGAAAATGAGAATAACATGTTTTTTAATCGTTTTTAATTGAATAATTATTAGTATTTCATACAATTATAACAAATTTCATATAACAACCAAAACAAATGTAGCATTACTAAAAATAATATTTCAGTAAACAAATTTTTGGTCGATTTTTGAAATTTTATTACTGCATGTACATATTTTTATAAAGAGAAGGTGGATTATCGTCTCATTTCAAATTTAGTAAGTTCAAAATATCTACTTCAAATTTATAAATAATTAAAAAAAATTTGCAACATTTTATTTTTTTGTAATAAAAACTTCATTTTGGAGACTTAGCCATTAGCTGTTCAAAAAGAGATAATTTGATATAGTAAAACAATTATTATTTTTTACAACTGTCCTGGTGTTTATGGAATTGCCCATATATATAGTTTAGTTTAGATATATGTAAATAATAATAAATTCAAATTTCATAAACTAGCTAAGTATATGAGATATTTTGTCTCACAAAGATGTGATACGTTTATTTTCTAAATGTTCAAAATCAAAAAAAGCTATATATTACACTAAAATATATTATTGTTGAATTTGAAATCAATTGAAAAAAGTGCAGCTCTAAACAAAGTTTATATTTAGTTAAAGGGTGAATAAGTAACTGCCTCTAAGATTATATGTTGCCAACATATCAAGAATTTTGTCATAATAGAAAATAATATCTTTGTGGGTGATCAGTTTCATCTTGAAAGAGTTTTCTGTTTTATTTTACTAGATTTTATTATTTTTCTTATACTCTGAATAAAATGATCTATTATAATTATGTCTTTATGATAAATATCAACACAATGCATATAAGCAATGTTCTGCCATTGTTGATCTTAAACAGGTTCTTACCTGCTTTAATGAGGAATGGGTTCTTTCAAATTTGCACTTGTAACTGCTAAATTTAGTTTGACTGAAGAATTGAAGATAAGTAATATATATAACTTTATTCATTCCATTTATTTATTAATTATGTTTTTCAACCTCTGTATATCCTTCATTTCTAATTGTATGCTCTGATTCCCATTTTTGTCATAATAAACATGTATTATTATTTTATAGTATATTTTACATGTTCTTAATCAAAAGTCCCTATACCAATGAGGACCCTTTTATGATTCTATGGAGGCCCCATACAAAATCTTATAGGGGTGGCAGAAACATTCATTTTTACACAAGTCTTCCCTCCTGGTTATATTAGAAAAAGCTCATTAGATATAGCTCCTGAACTTGAGCTTCTGAAAAATCAGTTTGTCTTGTATATTTTTACCAATACATACATAGAATTCGTGTTTTTAAATTTATTACCTATAATATACCTGCCACACAAATTTATTGTAAAGGCAAAGTACAATAATAAGCTCTTATTTTAAGATTTGAGATGCATTTTCTTTTACCCCTTTTCAATTAGATATTTTGCAATTTATAAAGATCTAATAACAATAGCAGAAATATTAGTTATATAACTACAACCATTGTGAATATCCAACTTATTCCTATTCTCATTGTAGGTAACTAACATTCTACACAATACATATATTCTGTCTATTACATGATTAATAATATATTGGAACTTTGAGTCATTAGTCATAGGCTCATAAATATTTTGTGCTCCAAATCTGTTTATGGTTTAATATTGTATGTTTATAGCATGTTTTGAATAATTCCAGAAACCCTAAAATTAATCTACATGTATGTACTACTGCTAGGGGCTTAATGTCCTGGTAGAAAAACAATGGAAGCCAGATGGCAATAGCCAAACAGCAGCAGCCCCAAGCAGCTGAGTGGGTAATGTAGCTGGCTTTAGGCCCAGTGGCCAGTGTTTGTTATCGCACTTATTAAAGTTATTTGGTGAACAGAGTTCCAAAAGTGCTCACTGTAAAATCGTGATTAGTAACCTACTGCCAGTCCACCTGTTAAGTGGCCAGGTATCTTGGGGGAGGAAGTCTTAAACCAAGGACTGGGTTATAAGGTTGCAATTTCTGAATTTCCTGAGTGTTCAGCGAAAACTGACTATACTACTCTAAGTAGTATAGTTAGTTAGGTGATTAAAATCAGAAATGGCACACTGTATGTGTTTTAATATACAGTGTTAACTGCATGACAAACAAACAGCAGCAGCCAATAGTCATAGACTGATATTATTACCACCCATATTATATTAATATTATATTAACAGCTACCACCAAATTTTTTAGGCACTTTATCAAACTTCTTTCTGATTTTTGGCAATATGTTGATCGGGTATAGATCATGGGTTGAAAAAAACAACTAGGAGTATACTGTAACTATACTATATACTGTTTCTTCTTGATATTTTCAAAAAATAATATCATCTACATATATTGAAGTTAAATTTTAAATAATGATTCCATACGTTGTGTGCTCATCAGTAGGTAGTATAATAGAATATCAAGAATATCACAAAATGTGCAAATATCTAATATTCATATTTTATGAAATTTTAGATTACATTTAAATTAAATCAACACATTTTATACAAATGAAGCTCTCATAATACACAAATTTAAATACCAGAAAATATAAAATTAATTTGATCAAACCATATAAATGGGGTCCATGTGATTTATACATGTATTTCAATGTGTTTTGGCATGACACATTGTTGGGGCATACTGCACCATAACTTCTTATTAACATTTGATAATTATCAATTTCGAAATTTAGGTAAAAAGTAAATACAACTGTTACGTAAAGAATATATAGATAATTATGGAAAATATCTGTTAACTTTATATTAAAAATGATATTTATATATATATTATATATATCTGTATTTATATCAAAAATGATATTGTTAAAAAATATATTTGAATTTTTATATAATATGAATACTATTTTGTATAGAAAATTTAAAATTTCCAAAAACAGTCTTCTTAATGAAAAATCTACTGTTCCTATAATATGGGAACAACACGTGAAATTACTAACATAATGAAAGAGTATTTTGATTGAAATCGTTTTAAATGAGGTAATATTTATTAAGTCGTGACTTAATAAAGACTTTTTTAAAATACCAAATTTGGTAACCTTGTAAATGGTCTCCTCTTTCCTATTACAGTTGATGCGCTGTATCTCACACAATGGAGTCAACTAGCGCCGGTAGCTCAGAGCCTGACACAACCGACTGTGATCCCATCTCTGATCCGCTCCCACAATTATCACTAGAACCACCCCAACCCCCTCCATCAAAGACTCAGGACCTGGATGTTGTGGTTATTGGGGCGGGTATAGCTGGTCTGGCTGCTGGTCGAGTACTCCACAGTGAGGGTCTTAAAGTAGTGCTTTTGGAGGCACGAGACCGCGTTGGCGGTCGTATTCACTCGGTCACCCTGCCAGCTGATCCAGACAATGAGCTACATACTCCGGTGGATGTAGATTTAGGCGCTAATTACCTAATTGGCTGTTCGGGGAATCAAATAGACCAGCCGCTCTTCCACATTGCCCGGCTTACTGGGATGGAGTCTGTGACATGTGCGGGCGATGTTATTGAGCGCTACAGGGGCTGGGAGTGTGCAGAAATGGCAGACTGGCGGGATCACATGACTGGACGGAAAATCACGAACAGGGAGGTGGGGCGAATGGTGACGCTCACACAGAAGTGTCATTATCGGGCTTACCAACTAGCCAAGAGTGAGGGCCGTTTGGGAGGAGAGGCAACTGGGACTAGGGGGGAATGGAAAGATGCGGCCAATTTTGCCAGTCTCATGCGATGTGCTCTCTCTGAAGTACTCCACTTGGAGGTAAGACTACGAGGGTTGTTGCCTCAGAGCACCACCATTATCGCTTATTTGTAGAAACTATGTAGTCAATGTAATATATTGAAATAATTTCTGTAAAAACATTTCAATTTTTCTTTATAATGTATGTATTTAAAATGTTTAAATTCGTTTTAGAAATTATCTCTAGGTAAAATAACTTAGAAAATTTAATGGTATATTAAAACTGATGATTATCTTTAAACATTATATATTTATGAATACATGTACATTTATATTTTAATGAACTGATTGTATATCTTTTGAATTCCCACTTATGTAAATGCAAACACTGTCTATATAATTATTTTAATGTCGTTTAAGAAAGAGAGATAATTGTATTGATATGACTTTTTAATTTGAGTATTTTTGCCTGTAGAAATAAAATGAGGTAAAAATTATATTTAAGGTATTATAGTGAATGATACTATATGTGTATTGTTATATACATTAAGCAATGAATAAATAGCCTTGAAAAAAAGTACTCATAGGTACTCATTTCTTGAGGAAATTTCATTGTCGGTCTATACTATCGGTTGCAAGCCAATGGCGTATCTACAATTCTAAGAAATCTTGTTAAAAATTTGTTAGTCTATATTATGTGTATACATGGTTTCGAAGTAATATGATTCATATTACTTTAATAATTATTAAATACGTTTCTGTGAGAAATCATGAAGGTGTATCTCATAATTTTATAAATTGAAGCAACACGTAAAGGCGTATCTAAGGAAAATGTAACGAAGCCCTTATGTTTTGTGACCGACGATATGAATGATCTATTTATTAGAGCTCGTATTGTTAAAATTGAGTTCATTACATGTCTGGTGGCTAGTCTTAGCAGTTTAAAGATACACGTACTACTATTTCTTAGTGTATTCTAATAATCTAGACAAAGTTTCAGTAACTTTTATATTATAGTCACGTCGAAACTCAAGAAATGTGTGCATAGTTAAATGCGTTATATTAGAGAATCGTGTTTGAATGCTCTATAAAGTCTAACTCTAGCTTCAAAGCTATCAAGAGTTAAATTAGTAGTAAGTCCAATTCACATAATAAAACACCCGAAATCGAAGCGTATAATTTATTTTCCGTCTAGAAGTTATTTTCACTATATGTACATGATATAACACTCTTTCCAGTAATTTTATACTTTGTCCCGTTTATGTACTTGCACTTTGAATGATTTAATAATTCTAGATAGGTAATGGAATAAAGGAATCTCTTCATTTAGCATATAAGGACCCTTCACCAAATCGTAATATTTGTATATTAAGCAATCTCTTCCTTTAACATATAAGGACCCTTCACCAAATCGTAATATTTTACAGAGGTAGTCCTGCAACTAGTTTAGTGTATTGGACTGTTTTTGTATTAGTGGGTATATACTTTATTTTTAAGTTGTTATTATTCTTTGATATATTACATGTATTTAAATATATCACTTATGATATAAGGAAAAAATCCACAGAGTTAATAAAAGAGAATTTAATGAAAAGAAAACGACGTTTCGATCTCAACAAGACATCATTATCAAGGAAATTAGATAATTTTTCTTATGTTTATTCTACAACGAATTGGTGTTATTATTCTTTAGCAGTTATTATACATTTCTTTCAATTTTATTGAGTTTTTTCTGCTAAAATAAAATTAGTTTAGTGATTAATTTATTGTGTAACCATTCTTCTAAGTTCTAAGGGCATTGTAATATCTGATTGTATCTCTTATTTTAATTGTTACCTGCAACTCATGCTACACTATTTAAGTAATTTATTTATTTTTGAAATACATATTTCTTGATATTTTAAATATCGCGCAGCAATAAATTATGTCTTTATTTCTATTTTAAAATAATAATTATTTAGATTTTGATAAATATTAATAATTTCTACTTTGGTTCTATCCATTTGAACATATCAATAGGTAATATACTTTTTATTATCCTGTATCACAAGCTTATAAATCAACGTGAGCGATTAAATTATACCGAAGCTTCAAGTATTCTCAATAATGTTTTTTTTTTTATATTGCCCATCTATATTTAGAAGGCCTCAATACTTAGTACTATATTTTTGTCCTGTTAGGTGAAGCAAGGTATCCGCGAAGAACCACACTTATCTCGCGTGGAGAAAGGTATCTACGACTCGCTGATGGCCCGCTACGTAAGCTACGTGAACCCCCTTCACCGCCTCCCTTTGGAACACCTCAATGAACTCTACCCAGAGGACGCTGGTTCTGCTGAGAAGAACACCGACTCAGCCGCTAACTCCGCCTCTTTCTTTGAGATGTTTGGCCCCTCTGAGGTTCTACGCGATTTCTACTGCCAACAGATTGAGCGAAAACTCATCGCCCTCGACAGCTATCTTCCTCAGGTGGCCAGTGCCGTCTCCACACGCTGGGAAGACCGCCTTGTCACTAGTCGCTTCGATCAGGCCACGGAGGGCATCGCCAAGGGCTTACCAGTACGCCTGGAGACTCGCGTTACACGGGTAAAATGGGACGGAAATGACTTAAACAGTCCCCCGATTTCCATTGAAACGGGTGATGGAACCATCTATCGGTGCCAGCAGGCGATTGTTTGTGTCCCAGTGGGCGTACTTAAGTGTCTGCATCCAGCTAGTGCCATTGAGTTTGAGCCCCCATTGCCTCCAGAAAAAGTGGCTGCAATTGCTCGGTTGGGTATTCCGCGGATTGGTGCTGCCACGCACAACAAGGTGATTTTGCGCTATAGGCCCGAGGATGTCTTTTGGGACGCTGAAGCTCCCCATCTCAAGTGTCCCGATGCCCGATTCCATCTCCTTAACTTACATCGATATGGTGAGACTCCTGTGAATTGTAAACCCTCATTAATGAGTATCAAAAAATCTCAATTTGTTTACTGTAGTTCGTTGAACGAGTATTTTTTAGTCTGTCGCCATATTTAATCCTACTAAATATTGCACAATATTGGAATAATTTAATTAGAAAGAAAAATAACCTGGACTAGAAAATGCAAGCACATTTAACAAAATACCGATTAGTATGAAAATGACTGAAATTTCTTATTCCTGTAATTCAGCGCAATTAGCTACTTGTTTTATTACAAAAAGAATGGTATGTATGCTTCGCATTGATAATACTCGTTCTTCTCACTTCAGGCAAGCTGGGCGTCCTCCTAGCCCACATTTGGGGCGGCAGTGGTCTAAACCCAACGGGCCGGACTGACCAAGAGTTGGTCACTCTAATCACCACTCTCCTCGAAGGCATGTACCAGACGACGGCCACCTCACCCTCAGGTGAAGCCCTGAGACGCTTCCCCAAACCCGTCCAGTACCGAGTGACGCGGTGGTCCGAAGACCCATTCACTTTGGGTGCCTACACCGCTGGTGAGCCAGGTTCTGGTGATCGGGACAGAGAGATCTATGCCGAGAGTTTGCGCTGGGGAGAAGGGGAAGGCGAGGAGCGACTCATGTTTGCTGGCGAAGGCACACTCACTTCCCAGCATGCTAAAGTGAGGCAACCGTTATTTATCAATTAATACAAACCTGGTAATAGCTCATGATGTATTTCATTAGATAGTAGTAATTTATGAG
The DNA here is from genome assembly GCA_036023295.1 of Invenusta paracnida. NCBI lineage: Eukaryota > Metazoa > Platyhelminthes > Proseriata > Coelogynoporidae > Invenusta > Invenusta paracnida. The sequence goes on along the minus strand of JAYRBW010070295.1, from coordinate 3,536 downwards.
CATTTACAATTGTTGCTTTTTATTAATCGTTCATTCCATCAGTTGGAATCGTTTGACGTTTCCATAGAAATTAAGTAGGTCATGTATTTAATTCCCGACACGTCTTTGGCCTTGTCTAAATCGAAGCGCGAAAATAAATGTATACATATTATCAATAAAATGGTTAGTTTGAGTTTTAAAGAAAGTTATTTGTATGAATAATATTTACTTTCTTCGTTTATGTGATGTAGTTACCGATTCATTAAAACATTTTAGTCTTCATCGATTAGCTTTAAAATATATTTTTTGTTTTGATGCTCCATTTTAAATTAATGATCGACAAAAAATCGTTCATTCCAAAACGAGCGTTCCTAATGATTCCACTTTTGGAAAACGCTCTATATACAAGTTGAAATATAATCTATCTTTCGGATAATATTAATTTTCTTCCAACTAGACCGTTATGTCTTAGTTAACTAGGTATTTCATTTTTGTATTACCACCTAACATTTTTTAATAATACCTATAATTGTGATAATCTAGAAAAAAACGAATGCTACGTAATAATCTACAACTCAAGTGATATTTGTTTTATTTTTAATCATAACGTCTAGCTGTTTAACGGATTGAAATTTAGTTTAGTTTTCTGTAATAAATATGTAATGTTTTCAACGTTAAATATGATTTAATAAATAAATGGATAATAAATACTTAATTTTATCACTTGCTTAAAATTTGCTTCTGCTATTAAAAGTTTTAAAATTTAGCTTTTCCTGACATTTTATGGAAAAATATAATATTTGTTTTTATAACTATTGGTGATTAATTTTGCTATTATACATATTGACAATTTTTATTTTGTTTAAAATATAATCTTACGATTGATAAACAACGCTCAACTGAATATGATACTATATTTACTTAATCTCTTAATCATTAGTGTTTTTTTTTATATTTGACGTAATTGCTCTTAACTAAAACATGTGCAGCTAAGATGTTTCCCGACGCTGATGATGTTTTTATTCAATTTTAATACAACTTTAATTTATTATTTCTGATTTTTTAAATCTGGGAAAATATTACAACAAATTTCATTAGTTGTAAATAAATAAATGACCGTGAAATAGTTTCATCTTATAAATATAGAGAAACTGAAACATGAAATATTATGAATAACAACACCCTAATACTTACAAACTATAACTACCGTTAAAGATATTATCTCAAATTGGCAGGTTTACAAAATAGTCAATGAAAGATGTGTCTTTCCATCTTTGTAAGTGTATGCCTGGGAACTATACCCTTAAATAAAATTGTCTCAAATAGGCAGGTTTACAAAATAGTCAATGAAAGATGTGTCTTTCCATTCTTGTAAGTGTATGTTTGGAAGATTGCCAACTGTTAAGTCATAATTGTTATGTCGCTTGAATGAAAACGAGTGGGATAGGACGAAAATCGGTGGTTGTCTTGTATGCTTCTAATTCGTTGCCTTTACCGCGCTAACGACGGTTTCTATCCAGGTAAGTTATCTATTAGCTTGAAAAACGGAGTTGGGGGAATCGATTTTAGCAGAATCCACCCTTTGACAAATGTAAAATATCTAACAGTAGACACGTATTAACTCAACATCGTCCTACTGCTGTGCTACATTATACACACAAGCCTGCCATGTTTGTCTACAATAGTATGTGTTTTTTATCAGCAACACAACCTTGTATACTATAATTGTAAGGATCTTTATATAGCTCTTACTTATAAATTTGTTTAGTCGTGTACTTTCAAGGGCCTACTTTAGTCTTATTATTATCGATTTTGACCTCAGCATTATAATCCTCCGCACCGTTAATATTAAGTGTAATGTAACATACCTTAGTGTGTTAATGCATTATATCGGCGCATTCTAATTGAACTCATTGTGATGTTAAATACGTACAAATTCCGGAACCTTTAAGATATACATACATATTATAATATGATTGATTTATCAAAGGTTCCGGGTAATGTTTTAAGCAATATTTTGTAATCGATAATTTTTCATTGTATATTTAAGTTTAATACAATTCTTTTCTGGTGGAATAATTCATATGCCGCTGGAGTTAACGTTAAAAATATGGGTTTAAATGATTGTATATGGTTTACTGTACTTTAACCCTATCCATACCCAGTGCTTATATACTCAGCATTTAGAAACGCTGAGCGTTTTTTGTTGATTTTCAGCATTTGCGATTTTTTTAATGATTTATCATGTATCTGCGTTTTTTTAAGTGTTGTAGTATTTTTAAAAAAATTATGCCATTTCCTAATAATAAATCTATATTTTCAGGTTTTGTTTATTTGAAAAAGGAAGTTACTCATATTGTTAATTTTGTTAAATTGCTTGAATATTTGCATATATATATCGTCTCATGTGAATCATCTCAAACTCTTCACAGGTCGAATAACAATTAACAATGTTTATCGCAACAAATGCTTAAAATATTTTACATACTTATACAGTTAAATATGATTAAAACTGAATAAAACGGTCGGCCCTGTCGTCAAAAATGCATGAAATGAGAGTATCACATCGGTATTTTAGTTGTGTCTGCTTATTCCATAAAAGTAAGAAGAGTTTCATCGATTTTGAGAGGGATTTTCGTTTTTTATATAGAAAGTATGCTTTGGTGCTCATGGACATATGTTACCAATAAGTACACGCGTCTTGATTTAGAGTGTGGTGAGTGCGTGACCTCCCACTTGGGTTGAACAGTAGTGAATTATAGCGCTAAAAGTTGGAAAACTTTATTTTGGTAAAACTCACGGAAGTTTACATTGTTGCATTTGTTCATTTAATGGTTTGTCGGTCCTTTAAAAAATACTAGGTTATCGGTCATGCTGAGTGCATTTGCACCCATGTGGCTTTCTTGATTATATACCTACGTATCTTTAATTTTATTCAACTTGGATAAGTTTTATTATATTATATTTATATTATCGTATATAATTATATAGATTAAAAAATATTTATTATAGGACAAAACAAAAGGTATGTATTATGCACAGATACAGGTAGGTACACATGTTTAGTTAACATTAGGGTATCATGTAAATGCTAAGTAAGTATGATGGTGTGGTAGCAAAAGTTGAACAATTATTGAAAAGTTAATTACGACAGTTATTGTAACAAATGGTTTTCTCGGAGTGTTCAGCACAAACATATCGATGACAAATATGGCAAGAAACAACGTTCCTGTGTGTTGCGTTGAGGTGCCTGTCTTGCTAGCTGAGGGAAATGTACTCCCGATTTCTTTATTGACTGTCGAACTGATGAACGGAGCCCTGGAATTATAGATCGTTGATCAATCAAATTCTGAACCATTTCATATCCAAGATCCTTCTTGAAGTTGTAGTGAGAGATTCCTTCATTGGACACCTTGTTGTAGGCTTTAAATGCTGCAATAACACACACATCAGCGTAGTTCATGTATAAAGCAAACGGCCAGCGACGACATCTCCTCTGAGATCGATAAGTGCGCACCATTTTATCGAGCGTGTAAACGGATGAATTTGTCTCGTTA